>CAEFZX010027623.1:0-12045 GCA_903066825.1 Alfaro cultratus | reverse complement strand
TTACGTTTTCTAAACTAAAACGACATAAATATTACCTTCATTTTAATTTCGGACGGCTTCCAGCTCGGTCTGAGCTCCTTCATTAGCCGCAATGCACCGGGTCGGTAGTCGTTCTCATCGACCGTCACGTCTATTTTGGGCACAGCGGGAGCCTCGTCTGGGACGTGAATGTAGTCGGCCATGGCGAAGACGGTGTTTCACAAGATATCTCACACGGCGAAGTAAGCAGTGCTAGAAACGGCAACACGGTGCGCAACGTATGAAACGGAGTAAGTGACTGCGGGTATTTATTCCTGGTGCAGTCGCTGTATGGCAACGCCTCTCAGAAAGAACCACCCATCCGTGAGGGAAAAAAAGTTCCCCTGATGCTAGCAGTACGTAACTCCACTGACTCGTTAGAGCCGCTTGTTTATATCATCAGCGTGCACCGCTGGCGGAGCTTAACGCAGTAAACATAATGTTTTAACCTTAGCTTTTCAAATATATGACTACCTACATGTCTAATAACTAAGAAATGCAAAGGAATAAATTAATTAAACTTAATGAAGACTTCAAATATAAAACTTTCCATAATTCTCTAATTACTGGTTTCTCAATGGTAGAACAGCGGACCTAGGCGATGAACACAAACGTCCACAACCGTATCAGTCACGTCATGTACACGTCACATCCGTAATAAATAACTTATTTAAAATGAATTTATTTAAGGCATTTAACGTGAAATTTCAGTCGCACTTGATTACAATGAACTTTACTATTAATTTAAAAAAAATGCTATGCTATTACGTAACCTTCCAGAACCAAGCAACTAACTAAAGGGCAAATATGCAAAGGCCATTAGTTAGAAATAAAGACACTCAAAATGTACAATTTAAACACGATTCTTTAAATGAATAACTCATAAAAACAATCTGAACTGTACTGATGGTACCTTGATAAAAACAACAGCATTGAACTCTTACATCCAAACAAACCCTAAAAATCAGCCTTACTTTCTATTACTTTTCCAACGAAGAAAAGCTATTTGGGTTTTTTTGTTCATGAGGGCCCCACAAGCTCTCGAGATGAAGGCCAAACATTACTAATAGCATTAACTACAAATCAGTCCCCCATTCAGAATATAAAAATCCACCAAACATGAGGTGCTTCTGACAAACTGATAACTTTACATATAAGTCTATAGTCTTTTTCTTATGAGATGCTCTCAAATGTGATCAACTTTAATCCCAAATGAATGGGTGTGTTTGCTTTATTGTTATATGATATTGTCACAATCAGATGTGGTACTACATCAACAAACACTTTTGGATTTCAAAACACAGAATCTCTGCCGACGAAGGCATTGAGTTAAGGTAATGGAGAAAACCTTGCTTTTCCTACTTTCCAATCACAAACTTCGATGCATTTTATTGAAATTGTATAAGCTACACCAACAGAAAAAAAGCACAAAATATAGAGGGAGAATGAAAATAACAAATACTTTTTTCTTATGAATAGTCCACTGTATTCACAATTTCGACCAGGTAGAAATTAGTATCTTAGATTTTTATTAGTATTAGTGTTAGCATCTTTGAGGACTTTTCTCCTCTTCCAGAGGACTTGATTAAAATTACAAAGTTATTTGTTTTATCTAACAAAAGAGTGCTCTTGAAACAATAACTGCTCAATAAAAAAAATTAAAAAGAATAGTGGAAAGTCTTAATTATGGATGAGGGACCTCCCATAGGAAATCTGTCCTGGAGTGGTCAGGTGCAGCAGCAGGTTATCCGCCCTCATATCAGCCAATAGGATTGGAAGAAATTACACATCAGCTCTGAAGCTACCGTGGCCTCCAGAAAACATTTGTACTCTTTAACTCAACCTTTTTCTGGTCATTGATTAATGAGAAAGTTTCTCGGAAAGAGACTCTCCAAAATGTTAAATATTTTCTGACTGTGCAATGAGTCATTTCGTCCCTCCTTCTGGATGGAGGGACGAAATGGCTCCATCTCGCAGGTTCCAGGTGGATTCTTTTAGAAAATTGATGAGTTCTTTCAAAATATAAAATAAACAATATCTAAAATTAAAGAAAAAAGAAAAATGGCGCTAAAAATCCTGCTGTATTCCCATGACAGCGATAAAACCCGCTGACCCTCTCTGTTCTTCAACAGCATACCAGGCCTGATTGCCTGGTTACTTAGCAACCTTCATAATGAATAGGTTGCTTCTTGAGTTCTCTCCAAACCAACTCTAATCCAGTGTCTCCATATGAACAGGGATTTTAATTAGATCTTCAAACGCGTGCCTCTGTTGACTCTCCCTCTTGACAGTTAACAGGTCGCCTTCTTCACACACACACACTCACACACACACACACAAAAAGGTATTTTCTTTCCAACCTGGAAGAGATGCCCTGAGATTATTCTCTCGTTTTTTCCATTTATATGTATAGGTAGTTTTCCATAATTCCCAGAAGACATGAAACCTTGTTACTATGCCAACCCAGGTCAGCCAGCAGAGACACCTCACTCACTGTTGGCGACTTCCTGCTGCGAAGTCGCCGATCTGGTAAACACGAGGTCATATTACGCAAGAGTTCAAGTAAATCAACAAAGGAAAACAATAAAAATGTAGTCTGAGCTCAAATAAGGAGTTTGCATTTTAAATCCACTTTTGGCTCAGTCATCAAGTGCTTAGGTTAAAAAACCCCCCATCTCATTTAAAAGTTTTTTTACTAAATTATAATGGATTTAACTGACCTACTAACATTAAACAAAGTATCCCTACCATCAAATGAAAAAATATATATAATTAACTACAATTTTCACAATTAATGTCTCTAATTTTCCACATTCAGTCTTGGGATTTCGCTCACAAATCAAAATATTATGTAAATATTCAGCGTCATTTTAATCAGGGTTCTCTAAGAATAATGCTGCCACCACCGAGCCTAATTATAGGGATAGTATTTTTAAAATTGCGAGAAATTACATAGCTTTTCCCAAGCATACTAAATTCCATAAATGCCATAAAAAGTCAACTTTAATTAGATCTGAACATTTTTTTTGTCCCTTTATTTATTTATTTTTTTGGCTAAATAGAGGTCCAGTATTAGAAACCATTCTATTGTGTGTGTGTGAACCAAGATTAAACAATTTGAGGATAGTTGGCAGAACAGTATCTTAATTTACCTTAGCAAACGTAAATTGATGAAAATTCAAACATAATCTTAAACATAAGTAGGCTTTATCTGGCTAAATATCAGTGTATTTATTTAGGGAGAATTTGCGACAACAAAGGGAAAAAAAATTTACTTTTTTTGAAAAATGATTTATTTTTGTTTTCAAATAATTATAGCACAAAAACACATTTACACTGATGCAAACAAAGGTATCTTTTAACATCTAAACTCGACGACTCGAGCCGCCTCTCAGATGCTTCTTTGGTTTCCAACAACTGAAATTCCAGCCAGATTTTTATCGACAATTTTTATTTTTCCCCTGACAGATTTGAAAATATTGTGAGCATTTGAGCACCTAGAATTTATAAAGATGGGTTTATTGTGTGTATAATCCTCCGGGTATGAAATATCACAATGTTTTGTTTTAAGAAGCTTTTAAATTAATCTTTTTTTATTTGTGAATTAGCCTTCATCTGTCAAACTCGACTCAATCGATCAATGAGTTGGCAAAAAAACCCCAGAAGATTGAGGCCATAACTCATGTAAAAAAGTCTTCATTTTTCTTCAAAATTACATTTTTACCTACTTAATAATAAAATAAATGTCTCTTTCTTCATGGTTATCCAGACTTGGAAGACAGCGATTAGTCGAAGTAGTCCTCGATGTCGATGTCCGGGTTGAGCAGCTCCTCTCCGTACGCCGTCAGGTCCATCTGGTTGAGGATCAGGTTTTCGAACGTCTCCTCTAAATCGGTTTCTCCGATCAGCACGGCCCCCACCATCCTGCCCCCGCTGAGGACCACCTGCACGTGGAAAATGCCGGCATTCAGTTACAAACCCAACTATGTGCGTATTCTGATTTGAAGTTTTTAACAAAAACGCGTCATCTGGTTACAGAGATGGGAGAACGGAGAGCTCTAGATTACATCTGTTGTAAAAATGATTGATTTTTTTTCCCCTCCTCAAGTTCCGATAAGTAAAATTTAATTCGCACGACAAACGATCTTTATTCTCTCTCTGAATTTTAAGACGCAACAGTATTCATGGGCCTTCAACTTACAGCGACATTTTGTCATGTCGCAACCAGAAGAGTGAAAACTTTCGCTTTTATTTCTTAGAAAACAAATTGAGAATTATAACAAAACCTAAAAAAAACCATTGAAAAATAAAATAAAAGCCAGGACAACCTTATCATCCATGTATGGGAAAATTTGGTTTCTTTCTTTAAAATTATAACATAAAACTCGTTCAAAATCGTTGTTCGTCACAAGCAAAATATGCATAAAAAAACATGTATCAAAAAATGAGAAAAAATCTGTAATAGGGAGTTTGTCTGCACAGAAAATGCACATTTGCCATGATACAGGAGCTAATTTAAAGTCAATAATTACTTAATATTGATGAAAAAGTGCTAGTTACTAGTAAAATAATCTGCCAGTTGAAAAAAATCTAAAATAATTGACTTAAAATGAGCTCCTTTGTCTTGCTGAAAAGTTCCTTGTACGCTAGCTTCATCTTATTTTAAGTGTAATAAGATATTTCAACTAGAAACTACAGCAAAAATACTTGGTAAGGTTTTGATTTTTTGCAGTGCTGTGCCTCATGTAACCAAAATCCCTCTGATATCTGTAAACTTAGCAAGAAAACACCTGGACATGTTGTTCCTACCTATATGAAAAAGAAAAGCATATCAACTAGAGACATTAACAGAAACACTGCAGAAATCTTCCGACCAGCGCCGACCTTGACGTACTCCCGGCCTTTGGTGCAGCGAACCAGCAGCTCATGGTTGGACCCCAACCCCTGCGCATTAAACTTCCCCAGCAGGACAACCTGAGGAAGAAGCAGAAACCATGACAAAAAATGGCCTGCTCAATTAATCCCTGGTTGTCGTCTACGCAGCTCGGCTAGCTGGAGGCCAAAACGTCGCTTACCTTGTAGTTAAAGAATTTGGTGACGTGCGAGAAGAGTTCGAAGCAAAAGTCGAGGTCGATCGGCTCGGAGAGGACGTCGGCCGCCATGCAGCGGCCCGCGTGCCAACCCATCTGACGGGCCTGCGTCCAGAGCCGCATCTACACACACACACACACCTTTTTTTCCCCCCACCAGATGTAGTCTGCTAAGATCCTCTATTGTTTGCACTGTAAAGCTTTTCAAACTAATACATTCTGTAGTGCTTCTACCTGCTGCCAAAGTGGGCTGTGCTCCCAGCATGCACTGCACACGTCTCCTGCAGCGTACACGTCCGTCTCTGATGTCATCATGTGATTGTCTACTTGAAGGCCGCCGTCATTTGCCAATGAAAACTAGACGGGGAAATCGTCAATAACATTTGATTATTATTACTTGATTATCTGAGAGAAAAAAGCGAGAACTAAGCAAATGGAATATTTGCTTGGTCTTTCTGTTTATGGAACAAATCTGTCTCAAGAAACCAAAGAAAGAAGATCCATTTTTTTTACAAAATATAACAAAATATAAAACTCTATCAAGGTATAATGAAGCAGATTTACTCAGTAGAGTTCTGCTTCATCACAAAGACAAGATTTTTTTTTCTTTGTTATTATTAGAAAATAAATTAGATATAAAATGTTCTTCATGAGAAATTGTCCCAGAAGTTATTGCAATGAAAGATAATATTGTTGTTTTGAGACCATTTTCAAGTGGCATAATGGCAATGGCAAAATAATGCAACTGTGCCAAAATATTAATATTATCGTTTATTGTGATAATTATTGGGCAAAATGTGCTACAACCCTTTTTTTTATATATATACGATTATTAAAATGTTTTCTGTGATTACAACTACGAGAAAACCCACAATAAATTCAAACTTGTGCACTGAGATCTACTTTATTTACACCCTGAAAGTGATCCAGGGTGGAAATGTATGTCAAATATATCATTTAACAGTCCCAATTCAATATAAGGGTTTTTAAAAAGAAGGGGAAAAAAAACAACATTTCTTTAGGCCGTTCTGTTCAGCTTTGAGGCAGCTTTTAGACATTCGACCAAAGTTTTTTCTCACATTGTTGCCGTGGAGAAATGGCTCTGTGTTCGGGACGACCCCGGTGGCGCTGACCACGAAGTCGCAGCCAAACGTCTCGCCATTGGTCAGCTGGACGTAAACCGGCCAGGATCCTGCTGGGAGAGAAGAAAAGCAAGGGGGTGAGTGGAGAGGGAGAGAAGAAAAGAGGAAAGCGGGGGAGCAAAGGAAGAGTTAGAGGAGGAAGAGGAGTTCCCACCAGTGTCAGGTTTTGGCGTTTGCTTTGAGGAGACGAGGAACTCCTCTGAGGTGAAGATGTGTTCCACTTCACACTGGTACTCCACTGAAACTCTACGGGACACCTGACCAGAAACAGGAAAAGTGAAGAGATATGTGAGAAACAAACGAGTGTTTAACCCACGGAGGGTTACAGAGCACACACACATCGTCCCACCTGCTCCGCTCCTCGCAACTCGACTCCTCGATGCCAATCCGGGCCGAGAGCGCTGCCGGACTCCACGGGACCGGGGTTCTGCCCGCGGGAATATTCATCTGGGAATGGAAAAAAAAAAAAAAAGGTATACAGTCACAAAAAACGCCATTTGCTGAGAGCAACACAGTCACAGCAGTAATATGGATATTTTGCACAGAGCTGGGTGATACAACTTAAAAATGAAATCTCTGATTTTTTTTAACTAAACGTGATTCATGATTTCCTTAAAAAAAATGTCATTAAAAATGCCTTTTTATTTCAATTTTCAACCGCAAGTTTCAATTAAATTTTGTGAATTGATCTGAAAAACTAAACAAAACAAAAAAAAAACCTTGTCATCCAAAATGGCAGTTCTTGGCTAAAATCGCTATGGAAACCCAAGAGGTGAAAAATTAAAAAATAAAACTCACAATTTTTACAGAAATGTAATCTTCAAAAACAGGAAATTTGATTAATGGATGGAATCGATTTATCTCCCAGCCCTAATTTTGTGATCAGGCATACACAAAGTTTGGGCTTGGTTCCCTTCTATTTAAAATCCTGGAATAAACTCCTATGCAACCAGTTGGTTAGAGAACAAACATAATCAACGAGACCAGGGAACACGTGATAAACCCTGAGAAACGTAGAAACATCTTAGGACCGGCTGTGAAGGTGTGCGCAGCATCCGGTTCCTCCGTGGTGAAGCGCTGCCTTTTGCACGGAGCCGCCGCCTGCTCTTTGTCGGCCTCCAGTGACGGGATGAGGAACTGCGCCGCTCCCGCGTCAAAGAAGGCGTTTCCAATGGCTTTGTCCTTCACAGCCCAGATCACCTCACAGCGCCTCACCTCATACCTGGAAAAAAAACAAAACAAAACTGCTCGTCAATACATAGAAGTAAATACAGGCAATAGTAGAAGGTTAAAATGAGGAGAAATGACTTTGCACTGTTGACTCACTTACACCAACTCCAATGCGATCCCTCCGTTTCCGATGACAACGATTCTCTTAGCCTTGGATAACCGCTTTTGAAACTCCTGCAACCCAAACAGAACGGCGTCCGCCATGATGTGTAACCTCAAAGCAAAAATGTCACTATTTAAAATTTTACCACTTGGATCTTCAGCTTAATCGTTTTCAGGAAATTCTACTCATTTATACTCATGTCTTCAATAATAGTTAGATGAGTTGCAGCTAAAGATGCAATCTAATGCAACCAAAAAAAGTATTACTGCTGATTATGAGACATAGACTTACAATATTCTTTTAGACAGGACAATTTATTTCGTAGTGGATTTAGACAAATTAACAACAGCCAGCGTTCTGGTTACACATATGGCCACCTTTTGTATGAGGAAAAATTTAATTAATTTAATTTGACCTACTTTTAGATATGGTCTCAGTGATCAGGGACATTCTGAAAACTTAATGTCAGCCTGATTAAACTATTCGTAAAGTCATTTTCAAGTGTGTTGGAGTTCTCATTGGTGTCCATAGCAAATAAAATATAATTTCTGTCAAAATATGTAGTCAAATGTTCAGCCGGTACTACAACAAAAGCTTAAAATGTGTAGTTTGGTATATAAAAGCGTATTAGTCTAATACGCTTTTATATACGGTTTCGAAAAATTGATAATAAATTCAAACTTGGTGATCAAGACGTTCCACCTGAATATGAAAATATTCAATTCACTACTTAAAATACCAAAATTAAAATAAAATGTATTCTAATAATGACAAATGTAAACCTTGAACTCAAAAACGTGGTTGTTATTACCTGTGCGCTGTCCGTGTCCCGGATCCCGAGCACGTGCGGGTTCTCCTGGGTCAGGAGTTTCGGACGGGCACCGCTGCATATACAGAGCTTCTCGTAACCAAACACTCGACCGTCCGTGGTTTCCACACACTAAGTGACAGAAAGAATCAATCAGTTCTGGAACAAGATTCAACCATTTCACTGTGCCAATAGGCTTTACTGAGGTTCACTCCTTACATGTGCTTGTGTGCGGAGGGATTTTACAGCAGAATGAATGACGGTCAGGTTGGGATACTTCTCCTCTAAAACACTGGAGGGTTTTTCCTCCACATCGAACTCCTCCAGTCTGCTGGACACCTGATGAATGGGACAGGAATCAGGATGTGCATGAACATAAACCTCCTCTCAGTTGGAAGTGTAAAAAAAACTCCAGAGTTCAACTACTTACCTGTTTATAGTTGGTCACCGCCTTTATGTGGGGACCTGCTGTAACAAGAGCCACGGCCTCTGATGGAAACTGAGACGACAGCTGCAAGTGGAGATAATTTTTAAGTTTAGAAGTTACATTTAGAATATGTCAACATTTTTGTTTAAAAGTTTTGTGTGAATCCCATGAAACCATGTTGTGTTTTTTTCAAGATTCTTAAAAAACTGTTTATGATTACTGAGAAGGGACCTTTTTTAAAAAATGCTTAGGGTTGTCTTTATTAACAGTCCTGCATTTCTTTTTTTAACACTAAAAAGACTAGAATATGTCCAGGTCCTGTGGACTAATCCAGGTCAGATGATTATTCTAGGGTTGTTGTTTTAGAGCTGTATTATATCTATGGTGGCCCCACAAGTATACACTTTCACAAATAAATTATTTCACAGCTTTACTTTGTGTTAAAGAACCTATAAGAAACTCAGTCCACATTTTAAAAGCCTAAATATTCGATACATTTAACCTGAATTGAGCAAATGTATTGAAAACTCCCTAAAACATGGAGATAGGCCTTTACTTTAGCAACACTCTGATACTAACACGCTAACACAGTTTTTTAGAGCTTTTAGTTACACCCGTAAGTTTTGTTTTTACCTGCTCCACGCATGTTACACCCGCAATGCCACCTCCGACCACAACAAACTTAAACGTTTTCTCCTTTTCACTCTCCATAACTCAAAAAGCTAACATGCTAACAGCGCTAACGATGTAAGAAGCATCCATTTCAAACCGCAAAATGAGTTTGGGTCGTCTAAAGTTTCTTCCCCCACTTAATCCGAAAATAAATAAACTATAAGAACACGTTCACATCAAATATAACTCTTAAAAATGTGAAATATGTCAAGGTAATTCTATCTAGCCTGTTTTAGCAGTCTGTTATAGAACACTGGTTTTACGTCACTTCCGTATTTACATTTATCTACGGCAAGCAGCAGGGCATGTTTTTTTCCTTTAAACGAGCAACATCTCAGGTTCACTAAAAACAGAATTAACCACAATTAAATGTAAAATTACTTTGATATGATGTGTTTGATGTAATATCTTCGAGAGTCTACACGTGAAGAAAGGTCGCCATTGAAGATTGCAGTTTGCATCTGCTCTCCAGTAGATGGCGCTAAAATCATTTGCGTTTTCACAGCTGTCAGCCAGCCTCACAGTCTATTTGAATTAGTGATTTAAAGTATTATTTTCTAATTTCTCTCTATTTATTTTTTTGAATGTGCGTAATATATGTCAATGTTTTTATTTGCCATTTCTTCAGATGTTATTTTTAAATTGTTTACAGAATTTAAAAATGTCTACGTGATTTTTCAGTTTGATAAAAAAAAAAAAAAAAAAAGATGAAAATCATATATATATTGTTACTGTGTATAATCACATTTGCCAGATCCAGATGGAGAAATTGACAGAAGTAATTGATGTTGTTTCAGCTGCTTGGATAAATTACTAGTAAATCCTAAAAAAAAGTCCTCACAGAACCTCACATCGGCACGGCCCCATTCTGTCGAGGTTTGTGAATATTTTTACATGCATTGTCCAGTTAATGTCCCATTTTACAACCATATCTACCCAGACATATTTGGGGCTGGATTCTCTTATTTTATTCAGTCATTATGTTGTAGATTTGCTGTTAGACCTGGCCAAGCGCATAGGGATCATTACTATCAGTTATTTTTTTAAATTTTACTTACTGTTTTTAGTAATCAAAATTTCCTGATTCAGGTAAATGGATTAAATTTAAGCTTTCCACATATTATCTTGATGCAGCAACAAACTTCAACGTATTTTGTTGGGTTTTTGCATGCCAAACCAACACGAAATTGTGCGTAATTGTGAAATTGAGTTGAAAATCCTTCATTATAACCAAAAATGTTACAGTTGTGGTGTGTTTGCATTCAGCCTCTCTGAGTCTTTACTTTTAACAGTCGTCTTTTGTTGCAGTTACAGGTGAAAATATTTTTTGGGTTGTTTTCACCAGCTTTTCACGTAAAGAGAGATTTATTTATTTATTTATTTATTTATTTATTTATTTATTTATTTATTTATTTATTTTACTTGCTCTTCCTTGCAAATCAGCTCAACCTACATTAGACTGAATCTTATTTTCAACTGGATTTAGGTCTGGACCTTCACTGAGACGTACTACACAAAAACTGTGTCAGTATGTTAGTATGGACTTTGACTGGGTCATACTAACACAAAAAAACTGACTGAAACTCTATTGCTGAATATTTTGGATCCTTCTCTCCTCTGTGCAGCAAAGCCAGGTCGGTGTTCCCCTATGGGGAAGTTACAGTTCATCATTATAATTACATAAACTGAAATTCCATCAAAGCATTCATCAACCGTAATCATTATCACAATAAACAACCCAGCAACAGAGCCCATTTGCAGGCCTCCCATGAAGTATTCGACAGATCTTGACACGGTCCCCGTTCTCTGTCGGGGAGTGTTTGTCAGATAATGGCTGAGTTGTTTTTTTTGGACTCATCAGCAAAAGCCGCCACTTGTTCTATTTTTGAAAAGCCTTTTACACAGGTGTTTGCCACGCGCGGGGGTATTGATGTCAGCGTCTGAGATGATCAGGTCGTTGCTAATCAAACAGGGGTTGATGCCGTGCGTCACCGTTTCGCTCTTGATTTTCATTACCTCGAGTAAGCACCGTCAGAGGACGACACATGACAATATGGGAGGCAATATTGTGATTGCAGCTGTGCCACTAAAGGTAATGTGGGTAAACAATGACTAATAAGCAATAGATGCAATCACTGCATCCCACATGACTTTGAAAATAAACTGAGGAAAAGTGGGCATAAATGATTTACAGGACTCTTTATCGTGTAATTGAAAACCTTGTGGTTTTTTTTAATTTAAATTCATTTCTATGTAAATTGTTGAAAATAAAACGTTGCATTCACTAGATGTAGCCATGTTTAGATTTATAGCATAACTGTGAAAACCCTAGATGTTTTGCAGGTGACAACTTACTGGCAATGAAAGTAAAATTAAATAAATAAGAATATAGAATATGTGATGTATACAACAGTGGTCTGTATGATCACTTATTAACATAACAAACATTAATAAACGTACCCATGGAATAATTTTTATTACACATATCTACATATTAAAGACAGAACAGAAAGAAAGGCCAGAGCAGACAGAAAAGTGCAAAGGCACAAAGCGAT
>CAEFZX010027621.1:0-18737 GCA_903066825.1 Alfaro cultratus | reverse complement strand
TACAATTTTCATAGTCATGAAAATAAAGAAAACCATTTGAATGACCAGGTGTGTCCAAACTTTTGGTCTGTACTGTACATATTTTTGTTTAAATTAAATGAAGATTGAATCAAAGTCAAAGCGCAGCAGAGCGAACAAGCGAATGTGACGATGTCAGAGGCACTCCTGTTAAAAATTTCAGGTAAAGGTGCTTTCACTACATACAGATGCAAACAGATTAAATGCTACTTTTAGCTATGAATATTGTGAAGGTGCAGCTTGTGTAGATATATGGAAATTCTAACACAACTAAGCTATAAATTTAACACAAAATATTCTCTGACACTGACTTAGCCCTGAACATAACCCACTGACAGTGAAATAAACTCAAGTTATATTTAAAGTAGCAAAAAGGAAGACTCAAATTCTTTTAAAATTGAAAACTGGCAAAAGTCAAATTTTGACCCAAAAAATGCAAGTATAAAACAACCAAAAAGGTTATAAAATTATTTAAAGCAAGGGCTGGAGTTGTATTCTGTATAACACGCTTTCTCTGGAATGTTTTTAGATAAAGGTTGGTGTTTCTGGATATGTTGTTGTACAGCTACATATTAAGGTTCCTCATTTTTTGTATAGCTTCAGTCCGACTGGCCGTTCTGGCAGCCTTTCAGAAACAGCTCATCCTGCGACAGATGTCCGTCGAAGCCGTCCATGTAGAGGCTGCTGGTGCTGCTGCCGCTGCTACCCAGGAACGTACCCACTGCCCGGCCCTGGCGGGCGTGGCCGACGGCGTCGCTGAACACTTTGTTGATCTGCTCCTCTGAGGGCATCCACCAGTCTGGGTTTGAGGCACAGTGCATCCGGATAAATTCTGAAAGGTAAATAAAAGTTATTCTCTTTACTGGAAAATCAAAGCACAGTTAAGATTTGAGTCAGGATTTGAGAGTGAGATGGCTAAGATTCATATCTGGTGGAGGAAGATGAGAACAGAATGACTAAAAACACAAGAGTCCAACGTAACAATGTTTGTTTTACTACTGTATAGCTGAGTTACAAAAATATATAGTAGTTCGACTAAGTTTTAGTTATCTTTTTCAACCTCTGATTGCTTGGCATTATTATGTTTCACTCTGAAAGCTTGATGTTAAAAAGAAATCTGAGAAGTACCACAGTTTAATAATCATAAATGATTATATTACTATGGTACTGTTTAATCTTAAAAATACTGTCATTTGTTGTAATTTACAAAAAAGGATTTAAATGTTGTGAAAAACATTAAATACTCTCAACTGACAAGAAATACTTGTAAAAAGGAAATGACACAATTAAAAAGTGCGTTTGGATATGTTGAGAATAATGTTGAATTAAAACAATTGCTTTTAGGCTTTGTTGGGTAGAGTCTGAAGCTTTTTTTTATGCATCTTTCATTTGAGAACTTATAAGTGTCCCAATAACAAACTGTCTAATGCACAATTTCTTGTTGTGTGAGATTCTCTGCAGCTGGGAGCACGATAATCAGGTGCATAGAGTGTGTATATATCAGGTGCATAGATAAAATGTTGCCATGCATAAAAGTCACCAAAGGATTTACAATTATTTCCTGCAAGATTCTTACTCTTACTTCAAAGATTGAATATTTGTAAGAAATCAAGATCACTATTATCACTGGCAAGTAAAAGTTAAAAACTCTGACATATTAGTCCTTAAGATAAAAGTAGTCTCTTAAACGTTAATGGTGAATCATTGAATGAAACATTGATATAAAAGCAGATAAATCTGTTTGATTAGCAGTCTAAAATCACACGGCTTTAAAACAAAGTTGTCACACTTCAGTGCTTTAAATCTGATGGTGAGTGCATGCTCTCCTAAATCAGCGGAGACTGAGGCGACGCACCTCTGAGGCAGCTGACTTTGACTGGGTTGAGCGGGCGTCTCTCCAGGCCCGGGTCTCCTGAGTGCACCGAGCGCTTCCTCTTTCCCAAACCGCAGGAGAACTTGAGCTCATCCGTGGTGAAGACGTAGCGGATCAGGTATCGCAGGAGCCGTCGGCCATCTTTCTTGGAGGAGTTGACGGCTTCGTCCCACTGCTTGTTGGTGATGAAGAGCGGGTAGTTCTCCAGCAGCTGTTTGCTCCCCTGAAGGGAAGAGGAGCTAAACTTAGGAGTTTGGGTGAAACAAAGAAAAAAACACTTGTATGTATGATCCAATGATTAAACGACAAACCTCAAAGACGGTTTGTTCTTCCTCCTGTAGAGATACATCTTTTAATTCCATATTGTCACACTGCTTGAAGATGGATATGATGTTATATTTTTTCTCTTTATCACATTGATAATCCTTTCTAAAGCAAAACACAAGCCTGTCTCTCACCTCAGTGAGCTGCTCCTCTGGCATTTGCTGGGCCAGCTGGTTGTGAAATTCAAGAACAGCCTTGAAGTAGTCCAGAGTATTTTGGCAGGGAACTGGGGAAAAAAACAGACGTTAAAGTGAACAGGAGTAGAAAAAAAATCCCTGAAGCTAAAGAATTGATTTTGTAAACCTACAACCATATCCTTAGATTACTTCCTTTACCTTTCTTATAAATCTGAGAAAGAACTTTGAACATACCTTTATTTTATTCTTAACTTACTCACAATTGCAACACATAGCTATTTAAAGCAACTTAGCAAAATTATATTTTATGTGAGAATATGTAAACATTTTTCGTGTTGCTGCAGTTCCTGTTTGTAGAGGTGAATTTTAATTTATTTTCAAATGTAATCTAAAAATACATTTATTTCAAGGAATAGAAACTCATTTGCAGAGTCAAATATATTACAGTGAAAAAAAATATTAGACACCTTATAGATTTTTCTTTTGTCACAACTAAATGTCTGCTTTGCTGTGACTGTGAAGGTCATAACATGGACATCACAGAACATATCTGTGTTAGAAATATTTTGGGGAATTTCATTAGACGTACATTATAAGAATCAAATTACATTCCTCTGCCTGCAATGAATTTATAAGACACTTTTCTTTTTAAATTGAATTACTCAATTAAATTAACTTTATGATGACATTTCTGCCCGTCGTGTAAAGTTCAATGCTGAATCATGATCTATAATCCGATTCACATGTGACTTTCCCAAAGGTTTACTAGAAGATTGGGTAGTGACTTTCATATCAATGAAAAATATAGCACATGTAATATTGTTTCACTCCAAATGTAATTTTCAATTATGGTTACTTTAGAAGCTTGTTGTTTTTCTTCACCGCTAACATATGAATGTGATCGTCTGCCTGGACCCTCAGGCCCAATCTGGTCCCACAAAGGTCATTCGTACTTAAACATACTTCTACTTACGATCGCTTTAAATGTGAGAGCTTATAGCTGTCTAATATTTAATTAAATATTTTAAACCAGGTTTAATTTTCATGCTTTGTCTTTAATGAAAATGCGTGGACGGACAGACAGAAAGAAGAAAAGGAAAAGATTCTCATTAATGATCCATAGAGACAATCAGCTCAAACGTATTTATAAAGTTCTAAATGATTTAAAGCAAACAGAATAGCTATGATACCAGATATTCTGAAAAACATCCAGCTCATTCATTTGGAAATAATATTTAATTCTTGCTCTAACCATACTCTTAAAAAGTTTAGCAAAATCAGAATTTTATCCATAATTAGTCTTACATTTTCTGTTCAAATAAATTGCCAACTTTGCCTGACCAAGACAGAATTTCAACAATGGCGATATTTCCTTCAATCTTTTGTCATATAAAATCCAAAAATAAAAAACTGTTCTGTGAAATTTTCTCCAAATTAATCCAAAATGTCACAAAGAAAACAAAAGCAAACAAGAGCAAGCAAGACACAAACAAACACAGTGAAAGAAATAGGAATAACAGGGTTTAACAACACACTGAGGCTGTGGTTTTGGATTACTGCACCTGGAATGTTCTCCAGTTTGTTACGCAGCTCCTCGTTCTCCTGCTGCAGACACAGCACCTCCTGCTCCAGCTCCAGGCAGCGGGGGCAGCAGCTCTCCTCCTCCTCTTCCTCCTCAGGCAGCGTGGACGACGGGTGTCCGTACGACTCTGATGGAGCCGGGGACCCCCATCCTCCCAGGTTGTGCCTCGACGGAGACACGTCTGAACCGCGCTCGGCGGGAGCACACTGCTCCCCTTCGAGACCTGAAGCCAGGTGTTGCTGGGGCCCAGAGAGCAGGTAGCTCTGTAGGGAGTCCGTGAAGATGCGGAGGACCGCAGAGGTCTGGTCCTGGTTGGAATGGCTTTGCTGGGCCTCGTCCTCGGGGTCGGTGGTGGAGGAGCTCTCCGGGGGTTTCAGCTTCCCCTGAGAGGAGCAGTGGAGTCCCTGAGCGTCCCCTCGCCCGTCTTCCAGCTTGATGTTAGAGCTGAGGGAGGAAGACAGAGGCTCCAGGAGACGGCCATTGTTGAGAAGGTTGAGGACTCGGCTGCATTGCTGGGCGAAGGCATCTAGGATGAGACGGTTCTCTGTGGCACAGGAGGAGGACAGAAAGTCAGAGAAGAACTGGTGTTTGTGTTTTTGGTCAGTTCTTATCCGCTTTTCTGAAGGATCAAATTATAAATTTCAACTCAAAAGGTGCAAAACAGCAAAACATTCTAGATGGAGTTCAATATTTTCAGTACAACTGGCTTTGCAGGTCAATAATTGAGTTAGACACAGCTGGAATCTGTGTCTAAGGAACACAGCAGAGCTGTAAAAAATAAAGTTGTGGAGACGCTTAAAGCAGAAATAGATAACAGTAGTCCAGGCTTTGGACGTGTCACACTGCATTTTTTAATCTGTTATTTTAAAATAGAAAGAGTATTGTATATACTTTTTCTATTAGGATTAGAAATCTTAGGTCAAAAGGCCTTTGGAGGAGCTACAGTGTTCCAAGACTCAGGTGGGAGAATCTGGATAGAACTATAATTAGTTCTGAGCTCAGCAAATCTGGGCTTAGAGAAAGACCAGAAAGAAAAGAACCCATTAGGAGTTCGGTTTGCAGTTTGGAAAGAAAAGAAGCAATTAGGAGTTTGGTTTGCAGTTTGGAAAATGAGTGCTCTGGTAACATAAAAAAGAAAAGAAAATTGACATTTTTGGCTATGTTTAAACCACTATGTGTGGAGGAAAAGACTGCGCATCAATCCTAAGCACAACATCCACAGTAAAATATAATGATAGTGGTATAATGCTGAGGGAATGATTTTCTTCAGCAGGGAAAGGGAGAGTTTATGGTAAGATGGATAGAGCTGAATAGAGGCTGGTCCTGACAGAAATCCTTTTGAAAGCTGAAAAACCAACTTCAAACTGTGCTGGAGGTTTGCCTTCCCACAAAACAGCAACCACAGACATAATGACATAATCTTATGTTATAATAACACAATGAATACTTCAGATCAAAGCACAATCATATCTGTCAGAATGTCTCAAAGTCCAGCTCTACGTAAATCCAAAAGAGAATCAGTGCAAGGCTTGAAAACTGCTGTTCAGAGATTTCCCCAATCCACTCTGACGTATAAAGGCTCGCCACACTTTGAAAATAACTCAGTACGGTGTAAAATGTTCCTTCCTTTTAACTATATGCGCTGTTTTGTGTTGATTTATGACATAAAACTCCAATCAAGTAATTGGACGTTTGAGGCTATTACATAACCTTGAGTGTGAATACTTTTGCAGAGCAGTTGGCATTACAAATTTAGATGAATTGTAAGCAATTTCTTTTCTTACAATTCATTGTGCTGATGTTCTTAGGCTGTAAGTACTCATTTGAAAACTTAATAATCACTCAAGCTGACAATTATTTCATCTTCAAATAAAGGCAACAGAAAGAAACAACCTGCTCATATACTAAATAAGATGCTACCTACTTTCACTTCTCTTTTTGAGCTAGTGCTCCACAAAAAGCCTTGTGTGAGCTGCTTTGTTCATAGAAATGTCAGCTTTATTATGCTGATTTATTCAGATGTCAATAAACTCTAAGGTCGCCGTATCTGCTGTGACCAAGACAATCAGCACATAGTTATAGTTCAGATTCAGGCCTCAGAGCACATATTTCCCCCGGTAGTCTGGACACGTCTCGGTGAAACGATCCCACACACCTCCACATAATGATTATGAGTCTACTGTAGCTGCAAACAAAACACACAAACAGACGCGATGAGTTCTGGGCGGCCGCTGCGGCGTCGGTGCCACTCGCTCGGACGTGTCTATCAGCCTGGTGCAGATGTGTCGCATTTATTAATATGCGTGCTGTCTCTGTTTACCCGTGGAGATGTGTCTGATATCATTCACCCTCACCCCTGCTCCCACCTCCCCCTCCTCTCCCGGTCTGTGGCACTGAGAGCTGAGAGCCTCATAAAATTTCATTAAAAACAACACGGTCGGCAGAAGCAAATTTATGAGGCCCATTTGTTTTAATCACGACTCTTTGGGAAAGGCTTTTCAATGCAATTTGGGTTATTGTGTGTTGAACTGATTGCAGGTTCCAGGGTCTCTGCTGCTGCACTTCACAGAAAAAGGGACACCCAGTTTCTCCCCTACAGGAAGGAGAAAGACAATAACCTGTCTCATTTGTGCAGATAAAACCACTTTGATGTACCATTATCACCTGAGGAGTGGCACATCCTGCATGGCGTGTGTAGATTCAATTTGGAATGAAAAGTGCTTGTCGAAACATATGCAAACAATAGAACCGGGTTAAACTGATCTTTCGACATGCTATCACACATTTGCAATAAAACGATTTAATATGCAGCCGTTCATGACGCCCAGAGTCTGTCTGAAAACTTGACTGTGAAGCTCCAAAAAACCCCCCCAAAAAATCGCAACAGCACGAAGAGCCTCTGCTGCCTGCAGAGATAACCAGATTAAAATCTGATTAAAGGATGCTGTGTCTAATATTTAATTTTGAAACTGCCAGGGTAAGGTTCATCGCTTTCATCTAAATGTTGGCTCCCACGGACCAGCCCTCCACATGGGGAACACATTTCTTGCCTGTATGCAGCCTGCTAATGAACAGCAGCTGAGGGGGAAACAAAAAAAAAGGAAAAATGAGCAGGGAACAATGTGTTTCAACAGGATGACGGAAAGGACCCGTAATGGTGCACAGAGAAAAGGGGAGAGATGCAAAGAGTGTAATTTTGTGCACATGAAGAGGAGATTCGATCACGATTGCTCCCATTACACAAGTAAATCAATCACTGCTGACAGGAGGAACAAAGGAAGAAATGGAAAATATGAGGATTAGGAGATGCTGTTTTTTTCTATGAGCTTATTGACTCTGCTTACAGTTTAGGAGTGTACATCTAGGACAGGGGTGCCCAAAGTCGGTCCTCAAGGGCTGGCATCCTGCATGTTTTAGTTCTCTCCCTCGTTAAACGCACCTGAATCAAATGATGGCTTGTTAAAAGGCCTAAGAAGAACACAAACATGCTGAAAAGGTTGTTGGTACAACCAGGGAGAGAACTAAAACGTGCAGGATGCCGGCCCTCGAGGACCGACTTTGGGCACCCCTGATCTAGGAAGTAAATACAAAAATGAATCAACCCCGCAAGGCTGCACTGTGGGGCAGTTAGTTGCCTTGTAGCAAGCAGGTCCTGGGTTCAAATACCAGCCTGGGGTCTTCCTGTTTGTTCTCCTACAAACAGAGAAAAACATGCACCCTACATGCATCCAAATGTTATATTAATGAACATCCTCCCAGAGTCTAAAGACATGTTAAGTTCGGACTGGCTTATGTGCATAAAGGGACGGTATTATTTATTTTCTAGCAATATAATACCATTTTATAGTATAATCAAGTAAATATGTTATTTTCTGTTGTTATAAAAATGCTGCATACATCAAACATAATTGAAAAGAATTTTGACTTTGTATTTTCACATCTGAAAATTGGCCTCTGTCTCTTTAAGAAGCTCCTGTTTTTTCCGACACTGAGCCTTGAGCACGTCGTCACAACAACATTCCTTTATTTCACCGTTTAAAATTGTTCTTAGGAATGTTGTACTGACAAGTAGTTTGTCTGACAAGCTCAGCAGATGCACAGTCCTACCAGGTGTTTATTTTCTTCTGCCGCTAGTCTGGAGGAGCAGAATTGCGAAGAAGTGGGAAAGAGGTGCTCTGTCAGGCAGAAGCTCGGCTTGCAGACTGTAGCTCCGAGAAGGAGCTTTGAGTAAACAGGAAATGGCTGCCACAAGAGATTTAAAGAATCAAGGCGACACTCCAGATATGTGTTTGATGAGGCGATGAAATTATAACATGATATAAAGCTATAAAAAGTCTGTTTTGCATAAAATCCCCCCTTTTAATATTTTATGGTCAAATTTAGGAGAGGCAAAGAAATTTTATGGGTTTCAACATTTACTGACTTATATGTTTCATGTACTTTCAATTTATGTCTTTATTAGAACCACTTTGTGAATTTATGTCACTTCACCATGCTCCTGGATTGAAAAAAGTACCAGGATCTTACTGTTTAGGTGAATGAATTTGGATAGTTACAGAATTGTGGAATTATAGGGCAATTTCATGCATTGGTGAAAAAACAAACGAACACGTTTTAACAAGTATGGCTAACAAGTTTGTGCACTATTTCAATGCACAAACTAAAAGATCATCAGATTGTTTAAGAAAGGAATCTTTTTCTTTGGTGTGATCTACACCTTGGGTTCCCACATGACAACATGCTTCTGGCAGCCGCAGCTCTTGATTGGTGTGATATGCTCTTTCACACATCCAAACACACTTCCCTAATGAAGACCATTTGACCAAAAAGCTTATTATTAGATTACTTAATAGAAACATTAAGAGCTAATTAAAAAATATAAATGTAATGCTAACTGAAATACATAACTATCAAGAGAAATTGATTGGACAGATTTAAATAACATTTTTGAGAAAACTGAGAACCCAATGTTTTCCACATATGGTGTTGAAAAACACAATATCAGTTTTAAAGCATATTTAATCACTGCTAAATAACTCAGTCTAAGGCACTCTCTGAGTCTATTTAAACTGTGTTTCAAAGTGGTTCAAAATCTAAAAGTACACTAAAAAGGCTCTTTCTTGTGTTCACACTCAGATTTATAAACCTTACATTTAGTTTTAAACAACCTCTGTTGAGAGAGCAACTATTCGATTTTAAATGTAGTCCTGATTTCTTATAAAAAAGACCATTTAGTCAAATACCAAATCGTAATTGCCAACACTGTGTGCACCACAGGGAGGAATCCACTCCCATCAAATGGACATAAATAAGCAATAAGAAAATAACAAGAAAACTGGCAGATGTTTGTTTTCCTCATGGTGTCCCCCTTTCTTATCGCCCTGGGCTGAAAACCATATCGTCATAACAAAAACCTCCACTGGCTTCTGGGTTTTATGTGCCTCCCCAAAATTACTACCATCTGGCCACCGATTTTACCACCTTCTGGAGATGCCTTTTGGTAGAGCATAAAGCATAAACACTTGTATGGTTGATATAAAGGGAATATTTCACGCTCCCATAAGAATATTTAGTTCAAGGAAGACACGAAGACTGGTGAAGTGTCATTATTTAAATAAAAGACACTATATAAGAAGGAGCGGAACTAACAGAGCTCACTCCGGACAAGTTTCACACCCACCTGTGCTGATTCCGTAGGTGCAGTCCGGGGAGAACCGGGGCTCCGAACCGCTGCCGGAGCGCCGCTGGGAGCCGAGGGATGCCGTGGCCGCTGAGGTGGATGTCGGGACCCTGCTGCTGGGCCTGGCCTCACATGGGAGACGGTGGTGCTGCTGCTGCTGCTGAGGCAGCGGGTGATGCTGCTGGCTGCTGCTGATAGCGACGCTGCTTTGGTGGAGGTGCTGCAGGCGCTGCTGATGCTGCTGCTGGAAAGGATGAGACTGCTCGGGATGGAAAGTGAAGGGATGCCCGTCGCCAAACACAGGCAGCTCCAAAGCAGCGGACCGGTCAAAGCGCGACTTCCCCGCGGAGCGCTTGCTCTGGAAGGGCTTCAGGGTGCTGTACGGACCCCGCTGCTGTCGGCACATCTTCGGGGCGCAGGGCCCTTCATCCGCGGGCTGCATCTCTCCCTCCATACCGGCCGGGGGTCAAGCTGCTCTTTGTGGCGTGCTGGCCTGACAGACAGCTGATGAGTGAACGATCCGACCGTCACTGTCTGGCTCGGTTTCCCTGCACACACACACATGCACGGCGTGAAGCTGGCTTACTGACAAGTGGCGGCTCCAATCCCCAGTCGGGAGCGCAGGCTGAGACTCCTCTGGAGGGAAATACAGGCGGGACTTCAGTGTAGCCAACATCCCCACCGAGAACAGCGGGGCGCTATAGCAGCTGTAGTTGCGACGTGAAATTATACTGAATAAATAAATAAATAAAAATCCTACAAAAAAAAAAAAAAAAGAAAAGGAAGCAGAGGCCATTTTGGTTTAGAACAAAAAGAATCAACATAAATTAGATCAAATATTTTATATATATATATATTTTAAAAAAAGCCACAAAGTTGCTGCTACAATAGAAATTAAAAAAGATGAAAAAAATAATAAGGAAAAAATTGTCTAATAAACAAATGAAATAATCTTAAAAATATACTGCAGCTTCATGGTCTGATTTATTTCATCTTAAGCAACAGCCTACAGACGAGCGCCTAAAACACACGTGTTTACATCTTTAGTCTGTTGTAAGTTTATGTTTGACATCTGCTGTTAGAGACAGCTAACAGCTGCCCAAAACATCCCTGGATTAAAAGTTTGTGGGGCCACGAGGGGGCGCCGCCTCTATAGGTTTCAAACAAGAGGTTAGAACCAGAGTATTTTCCGTTCAGTAACACCAAACAGATCAGCAGGTTTTACGCATTTTAGCATTTTTACAGCATATATAGGTTATTGGTTAAATTAGAATTCAGACAGAATTAAGTAGCAAATCTAAACTTTCATATAAATTAAATGTAAATAGCATTTTTGTAAGTGTGAAGGAACCAACAAGATGTGCATTTCAAAAGCAAAATGAATTTCAGAAATTCTACAATAAAGTAAAATATCTCAAATTAAAGTAAAACTACCAATAAATATTGAAAAGTGCCACACAAAAAAAATCTCCAGACATAGCATGACCTCAAGTGAATAACATCAATCATCACAGAGACAACAAAATCACTACCTGTCAGACATTGTGCCTTGCAAATGTATTCATGCCTCTTGAGATTTTCACATTTCATAACAGTAGAGCCACAAATGTTGGTGTATTTTATTGCGGTTTATGTGACAGCTCAACCAAGACTTTTGCATAAAGTCTTACGCTTCCTTCCAGCACATGTCACTGAACAAGCCATCCATCCCCGAGGTGAAACGTGATGGTGGCAGCATCATGCTCTTTTTTAGAGGAGGTAAAGAAAGTGAGCAGAGTTAATGGGAAGATGGACTGAGCTATCCTGCAAGAAAACCATCTGAAGGCTGCAAAATACATAAAACTGGCCAATAAAATATACTGAAGGTTGTAGTTGAACTATAAACAATGAAAACATTTAAGAAGCATGAAGACTTATATACTGTCGGTAGAGTAACAGCATTTAAAGTCCCACAAAATCTGGAAAGAAAGATAATTTACAATTTAAAAATGGGTAAATATAAAAAAAAATATCAGCCGACAGAAGGAAAAAAAACTCTGTAGGAGTCAAATATGACCACAAAACAATGGCCTAACCAAAGTAAAATAAAAAACACAAAGGATGATCAGTCAAAAACTACCACAAAAACATAACTTCACAAATTAGATAGGAAAATAAAGATATGATTCTTGTTTAAACACAATCCTATAATTTTTAGCAAATTCACACAAACATGGTCAGAAATTGTAGTCAGGTTTTGTTTTTCCTACTTATAGTTGCTGAAGTGAAGCCATGTCATATTTATAGCCAAAGACTATTTGTTGTTGAACAACGTGAACGCGCACGTATGGATGAAGTGGGGTGCCGTGCGCGCGCCCAAAAGCACAGATTCACAAAAGCAGCAGATCTGCAGAGAGGTGGACACACACACAGCCCCTTCTCAGCCTGATACACCAAAGCGGAGAAGAAACCGGAGCAATTTGGTTCTGCTGGGTTTTCCCGTCTCCTTCTGGACCAGAACTCGCCACGGAGATGAGACTTCTAAAAGTCACTTAACCCCATCATTTGAATCCTGTTCACTTCAAACACCGCTGATGTCCCACCGCGCTTCGGATGCAGCAAATATGGCATAACTTTACATGCATTGGGTCCAGTTTTGCGTGGGGACATTCATCCCAGCTCGGACCCGGTGTCCAGGCAGCTGAGGCCGAACAAGAGGAGAGGCGGAGGGAGGAGGGGGAACCGTGAACCCGGAGCTGCCGGGCGGGATGGTGCGCCTCTGGAACTGCCTGCTGCTGGGATATCTGACCTGGAACCTGCGCATATCGGACGCTCAGGGGGAGTACTGCCACGGCTGGCTGGACTCTAACGGGAACTACCATGAGGGCTTTCAGTGTCCGGAAGACTTTGACACCACGGACGCGACCGTGTGCTGCGGCTCCTGCGCGCTGCGCTACTGCTGCGCGGCCGCGGACGCACGCCTGGACCAGGGGGTCTGCACCAACGACAGGGAGGTGGACAATACGGAGTTTGTCCCGCGTAAGTTTAGGGAGTTTTTATTGTTCAGGACTCAACGCAAATTAATGGAAGTAAACAGACATTTTTAGCTCACTTATAGTTCTTTTTATAGTTCTATTTATACTTCTTTAAAATAATATTAATAAAAATTATATGTATATAATTTTTATTAATATTATTTTAAATATTAATATCAATATTTAATAATAAATATTGTTTTTATTAATATTAATTATATATATATATTTATTTATATATATGTATATATATATATATATATATATGTATATATATATATATATATATAATTATCCTTTATTGTGTATTGCTAATTTACGATTTGAAAGTATTTATTGCACATGATGCAATCTTCCATATGTGCATTATGTTTTTGTTCATCGGAATTGTTTTTTATAAAAAAAAATTGGGTAGTGTCCAACAATTTGTAACATTTCCTGGAGAGTCCTGTGGATTATTGGGCCGAGTGTTAGATCACCAGGTCAGCTTGTTTTCAGAGACATAATGCCATTTTTTCACCATAACCTTTTCCCACTCACATTAGCAAACGACTGAGTTCAAGGATGATGTGATCTTAACACCTCCGCACTAGACTGCTTTTCCATCATACAGAATTACATGCATTGCAGCACATTGTGCCTTAAAATGCTTAAATTCACTTCTTTGCAAAAATATGCCGGTCCTTTGCAGCTTTTCCATATTTTTGCAACCAGAAACTTAAATATATCATATTAGAGTTTATGTGGTAGATCAAAACTGTGCATGATTATAAAGTGTAAGGAAAAGACTACACAGTTTGCAAACAGTGTACAAACAAATATATTAAAATAGCTGCATACATATTCAACCATCTTTGTTCTCATGTACATAAAGGAAATCCACTGCAACTAATGACCTTCAGAGGTCACCTTATGTGTAAATGGAGTCCGCTTGTGTCTCTGCTGCTTGGTGAAGCCCTCATAGGGCCTACGGGGAAACTTTGGTGAATAAAGACCTTTATAGAGACCTAGAAACACACCAGATAGATTAGCGATGAAGTTCTACAAAGGTTTAATGCAGGGTTTGCATATAAGTCAGATTTGTGAATATCTCACAGAGAAGTGTTCAATAATTCATCTAAAATGGACAGAGTATAGTGCAACAATGGAAACTCCAGAGGAGGTGCAGAAATTCACAGCTCAGGTGGAACAATCTGTTAGCAATGCTATTAGTTATGCACTCCACAAATTTGGCCTTTATTAAAGAGTGGCAAAAAGAAAACCCTTATCAGTAAAAGACCAAAGGGAATAATAATGCAAGTAACCCTGAGCACACTATCCACACTGTGAAACAAGTCATGGTGTGCAGATATTTTTTTTCAGAGGCAGGTCAAAGATCAACGGAAGACGGATATGGGTAAACAACATGCAATTAAAAGAAATCTGGAGGCTGAAAAGGGTTTGTGGACTGGCATAGAGGACAACATGCAGGACAACAGACCGAAACATACAGTCAGACATGGAGTGGAACCATTTATATCAGTACTTATTCACATGTTAAAATGGCTCTGTCAAAGTCCAATCCTGAAAGAAGCTTGAAGTTGCAATATGAATAACCATCAAAAATGAGTATCAATAATTTTTCAAGACATTGTGAACAATAACTGACAATAAATTGAGATTAGAGGTTCATAACATGTCCTGTAAACAGTCCACTAATGTAAAAATATTTTTAATTAAGATTTCTTGTCTATGTCCTTGTCTGTCAATTCATTGTGTCTTTCTATTAATAAGTTTGTGTTCTACTTTGATTGTCTTTCCTGTTATTTCGGCAGTAGCAGCACCACACACCTCCAGCTGCACCTAACTGAGCGCTTAGCAGGTCATAAAGAGTGATAAACACAAGTGGTGTACTTCAGTTCAATTACTGCAGCAAAGCTTAATTTGCTTTCACCCTTTTTAACTCTTTGTCTAAATTTCAATGTGTCACGGGGTTGTTGCTCTGTGACTTGAACTTGTTTAGGTGGATTTAATTTTTATCCTAATGGTTTATGTTTCATCCTCTTAAACAACCTTAATCAATCAAACTGTTGCTGCCCACAGAATTAAAGAAAGAAAAATGAATGAGCCAAACACTAGTCAGCCAGAGATGTCAGAAGTTAATGGAGTTACATTGCTGCACACCTGTCCTTCCAGTTTTACTACTGCATCCCAAGCTAATGTGACGGCAGTTGGTAGTTGCCATCCAGCAGGGAATTAGGAGTGACTTGCCTCAATCAGTCGTCTTAAAGAATAAATCAGGCTTCTACAGGAGACAAAAGCAGGCTCCCCCTCTGTGAGCTTCTCACTGCAATCAGCAGAAGTTGGCATGTTCTCTGACTCACCGTTCGAGGTCAAGTCCAGTGTGACGCATGGAAAGGTACGTGCACACACACACACTCACAACTTCCAAAATATATCCATATATCACATGGTACATTTAAGTGTATGTTCTGGCAAAAACTATACTTAACCAACATACAGCATTGAATCTAATTTTAGAAATACGGAGTGAATTAGCCTGACCATTGCCTTGTTGTGCAATTGTGCTTGAATAAAATTCTGACATCCAACACAGTCTGGACCTTCTCCCCTGGACTCAAATTGTGTCTGGTAGATTTTTTACTGGGCCAATCAGTGAACAGAAGGAGAAGTTGTGAACAATGATGCCAATTTTCTGCGCTGTTTTAGAATTATAGTTTGCCTGCAGTTTTAGCAAAGGCAGCAGAGGAAGTGAACGAAGCCAGTCAGTCCGTGTTGACCAAATTTACAAATATTGAATTAACATTAATAGCCTCCTCATTCTGATCGGCACTTCTCTTGTTGCAGTGGAGGATGGTTGTTCACAGCGCAGGGATTTTCTAGTAACTTTCATAGCAACATACGTCGACATACGTCTTGGCCAAACGATAGCAATTCGGTAAAAATTAAAACCTCAACAAGAATTTATCACAGTGTATATTAAACTGTTTTCTTTAAAAAATTCTGTACATTGATTGAGAGGCTCCACCCCAATGGTGCCACACTTTTATGTTGCAGGAACTAAAATATCTGTCAATATTACATACTAATATTCTAGGTCTATATGACTGACACTGGACATTTATGTTTACCACATTACGCATTTCTGCACTACTGTTGAAAGAAACCAGGGCACAAGAGTTAACATTAGTTACCATGGTCACTAAAAATGAAATGAGCTGATATTGTTGGGAATAATGACAACAGTTACCAAACTTTTAACAGATATGACTGATTTTTCAGACATCACTGTGATAGTAGATCAAGGTTGGATTGACTGTACCTCCAAATGATGAGCAATTTCATTAAGAACCAGTTATTAAGATGAAGTGCTTTTGCAGCCACCTAAGATTGCAAAGGTATGCTGGAGGGCTGGTGTGCATGACTGCAAGTCCTTTTTGAAGAATAGCGCTTGTCCTACATTCCCTTAGAGTACTTTGACTAATGTGCTTGTGATTGAATGGTTCATAATTTTGAACTGTACAAGGGTAAATTATTTTCAAAATGTTCTTGTAACTCTTCTCAGATAAGGGGGAGGACTATTCAATCATTAAATGGTTTTCTTTTTTGTTTTTGGCATTAGGTTTATGCTGACCTGATTACTTCAGTTAAGTGAAGGGCAAATATTTCAGGCTTTTGGATTCTCCCCTAGTTAATGCATTTTATTAGCAGCATATCATCACTGTGTATCCTTCATTTCTTGTGAATATATTAGCGAACATCTTGTATCAAACTAATGTATAGCTACATATGATGAGGTAGTCAATATATCTTTTGTTATTTGGAATTCTCATCAGGCTTAACTTTAGCAGCAGAAATTTTCTGACACTATGTTTAATAACTTTCCTAAGCTGTCCACTTCTGAGAAGCTTGGTATTTGTCTGAAATTAATTATAATCTTTTGAATAATCTTTTCCATTATAAAAAGAGAAGTTACATTTTCAGATTTGTTTTAACACTAGAGTAAATGTTATCAATGGCTGCACAATAAAATCATTTCCTCTTTGGCATTATGTTTTTTAAATATCTAAATAATCCAAATTTAAAATCTTCCAATTCGCTTGTAAACAAGTGTGCAAACCTGTAGATCTTCTCTTACTTAATCCGCTTGCTTTAGAGCACATGGTGGCTCCCCAGTCTAGCATTTATAAGTACCTGGACTGAACACTGTAAAAATATCTAATTTTTACTGTGTCTGAAAAAATCTCTATGAAATAAATAACTACATAAATATAATCTAATCAAATTACACCTAAGCATGATTCTTCTTACTCATTGTGTGTATTTTGAATCATTGATGAACCTCAGTTATTATTGCATTAAAAATTAGTGAATTGACTGAAGCCTTTCCATCTGTTTAATTTAGAGAATTCAGCCAGTTTACATTTTATTGCTGCCAGTTAGATTTATATAAGTTTTTTTTTATTACTCAGCTCCTTGCAGCTAGCCTCTTGTGGCCACAACAAGAAGTGCATCCAATAATTAAATGAAGTAATTGCAGCATTCAGTTGTTGGAGCTGTGGATTACTTATACAAACCAACAAAAGGGAAAATCCACAAACTGCGAAACGCTGCGTCTCCTTTCACTGTACTGAAAGTGTCTCTGGTTTACTCTAATTTGATTTTGCTTTGTTTCTGTCCGTGCTACCACACATCTTAAATCACCAACAACACATGTGGATGCCTGCAGATGAAAACATACTCTGCATATGCATGGAGACAGGGCAGAAGCAGAGCTGTTGAGTGGAAGCAGGCCGCGCAGCAGCAGCTGCACTCTCACTTGTCAGTTTACATAACACTGATTATAACCCTGAGATTTAGCCAACCACCAGCAACAGTTTAGATTGGCCTGGGCATTAAAATTTTACTGACCATCTGCTCAACTCTTCAGTTGCTTTCCTTCAAATACTTCTTATTGATGCTGATTCTGCCAAACGAATCTGCATTGTGCTGCCGCTCAAGTCACAGGGAAGCAGTTATAGAAAAAAACTATCTGTTCCAAAGTCATATTTTAAGTCTCTCCCTAATAAGTATTGTTATTCTATTTTACTTCTATAAATTATGTGCTTAATGTGATAAAGCTGATGTTTTTTAGGTTGTGTTTTTTTTCCAAAAAACTTTATACTATTCAATAAATCCAAATAGTTTTCAAAGCCAGTAATGGGCAACAAAATCATGGGAAGCCTAATGCATTTATTCATTTTGAAAACTGAAAGCTGCAGTCAGCCAGCTATAGCTTATCCTTTCCTTAGAGATTTTATGTTTATCTTGATTTTCCACTGCAGAAATAATCTTGACCAACAAAACAACCTCCCAAGCTTAAATGTGATGCCAGAGTTCTGTCACAAGTCCTGTTACATCTCTTAAATTTCCACTGAGGCCTACAGTGAATGTGAGTCAGTCTCCAAAGACCTCCAAAGCAATCAACACAAAATAATAATAATAAAAAAGTTCAATAATTTCTATCAAAACCTGACATCATGGCTTATTAAAAGTTCACATATTTTTATTGCATTTGGCAACTGATTCCAGTAGAAAGTCAGAGCATAGATTATCCCTTGCATTTGACAATAACTAATAACTTAGAGTTTATTATTATTATTATTATTATTATTATTATTATTATTAAGAAGAAGAAGAAGCTCCCACTTTTATTGAAACCAAACTAACAATAATTTTTTAAAGGTAACATAATACTAACAATCTATTAAACAATGTTTGTTTGTCTGTAAAGTAAAATAAATAAAACAATATATTTTCTCATTTATTACACTATTATTTTTTGCTGCTATTAAACTTTGTTTTTTTTCACAAACTAATGATCCCACAAGAATCATTTACCTTTCAATGCCTGGTACAATGGATACACGTAATCATGATTTTGATTCAGTTTGACTTACTAGGTTCTTTTACAAGGTAAAGGTCATTTTATTTATATAGCACATTTTCAGCAACAAGGCAATACAAAGTGCAATTTGTAAATTCAATCAATCAATCAATCAATCAAATTTTATTTGTATAGCACATTTCAGCGGCAAGGCATTTCAAAGTGCTTTACATCATATCAAAA
>CAEFZX010027618.1:0-13764 GCA_903066825.1 Alfaro cultratus | reverse complement strand
TTACTGTAATAACAAATAATTTCAGAATAACACATTTTCCAAAGCCCAAAAACTATGTCTGCTCAACAATGCATTAAGTTATTTCAGAAACAGTGGACCTACAAATTGTAGGCGTGTAGGAGAATGTTTTGGCAGAACAGCTTGGCGAACCGGCCAGAGGACCCCTGCAGGTGTTGTCAAGTTATTTTGTCCATCTTATTATGCAGATCTGAACCACAGCACAGGCCTAATCATCAACATTTCAACAGCTCAGGGCTTTTTGCTTTTCCCATAGCAGAGACGGTTCTTCAGACAGCAGCACTGAGGAATCAGCATTCAGAACAAACCGCCAGGCTCAGAACAGGAAGTACACACTGATGGGCGAGCCACTTTTTGGAAAGATGATTTAAAGTACAAAACGAAAGTGTCCCTCGGAAGTGAAACTCAGCAAATTAAGGAAAAACAGCCGCCTTTGTCCCTTTGAAGGGGGAGTAGCTCATAATCAGATTATGTTTATGAGTTTACGGTTTCTATCAGCCTCTTTACTGACGCCCTCGTCAGAATGTGACAATTACTGTTGATGTCAAGTCAGGTGCTAAAAGTTGCTGCTGCAAATAAATATTCCAACCGAAAAGTAACATTTGACAAAAGCTTCAAATTCAAATATTGCTATAGGTTGAATATAACTGAGCCTAGCCGTGTCAGCCAGGGGCTTCACAATAATTATGTGTGTGAAGGGGACAATAGTACTCACCAACCTTTACTTAGGAATACACTTTCTTAGTTTATGAATAAATAATATGAAACTTCCAGTATTTAAGACACCATGAATACATGCAGTCACCATGCCGGGCCACTAGATGGCACTGTGATCCTAGCCTCAGTTTCCACCTCATTTAGAAAACAGTGACCCGACTCTGATGAACCAAGCGCTCATGTAACTCTTGAACAGGTAAAGTAGCACACAGCACCATTCTGACCGGGATGTTCTGGGAAAATGTCACACGAGCTTCGCTTCCATTAACCATAGAATTGCACAAATTAAAATGACGAAAAATAAATTTGCTTAATGGAAACACGACAGTTTAAAAAAAACAAAAAAAACTCATGTTTTTTTCAATAAAAAGTTCTGCCGCTGTGATGAGGTGGTTTTTCAACTCTATCCAAATCGATGTATTTCGCTGAACCGTAATGGAGACACTGTTTTCACATCGCACGAGTCATGTGATCAACACCAGGATGTTGCTATGGCGAAAGCCACAAAGAAGACAACAGGAAGTAGTTTTGTGGTATGTAGTTTTTTTTTCCATGTTCTACGTTTACAGAACACACTGTGTGACAAATTAAATCTTTACTTTAGTTTTTTTCTCTTTCATGAACCCAAAATCCTTTATAGTTTATAGTTATAGAGCTGGGTAACACATTAGAACCAGCTTTCTAGAATAGTGCTCCACACGTAGCAATTAATTCGGTTCGATTGTTTGCAAACAGCGTTTCTTACTATCCATCCATTCATTTTCTCTACACCCTTGTCCTACTGGGGACAAGGGAATTTAGAGAGACCAATTAACCTGACAGTCAAGTTTTTGGACTGTGGGAGGAAGCCGGAGTACCCGGAGAGAACCCACGCCTGCACAGGGAGAACATGCAAACTCTGTGCAGAAAGACCCCAGGCCAGGAATCAAACCCAGGACCTTCCTGCTACAAGGCAACAGTGGTACCAACTGCGCCACTGTGCAGCCCAGGGGGCTTCTTACTAGTAAAGTTTAAATCGTACGTCTCAGTAGTTGACGGAAAACTGTAATTTACTCATCCGTTTCCTCTTTTTTTTAAACTCTGACTGCGATCCATCCTCTGTAAAAATGTGAATCCCGTTAAATCAATGGCCACATGCCTTCATCACCATCCTGCCCCGCCTTCCGAACTGTGCCGCTATATTTAGATCCAGTACCCAGAATACAGTCTCCGAGTAATCACCCCCATCCTGTGAGAGTGATGAACTAGTCTCAACCTCACTTCAAGGCTCCACGGGGGGCGAGAGGCCTCGGCTAGACGCCGCGCTCGTCCGCATCAGCTGCCAAATTACACCAACTCGCACATTTCTCCCTGACAGAAGATTGGAGCTGCGATAGTAACAATCTGAGACATGTAAACAAACACACTCGCACTACAATACTACTGTCTCCTTCCTGAGAGTCTGTAAAGTAGCTTAAGGTCATAACAAAATTTAAATCTAGTTTGGAATCCTTTTCTCTTAGTTGGGCTGCATCTTGTCCCCTCCTTTAACTCCCCGTCAGCCCTTCGTTCTCCATCCCCAATCTGTTTTAATTAAAGTGTGTGAGATGTCAGAAACCAGTCAGCCGTTCTGGTTGTAGCCTCAGACTCCATCCTGTCATGTTTGCTTTGACTCACCGAGTCGTCTCCGTTCCCTCCTCCTGCCGCAGTCTGCATTCTGGCCTTCATCTCTCCCTATTGACAGCACATCTCAAAACGACCACAGTTCTGTTTCCTTTTTGAACACGTTGATTTCCAACTCCGGCAGATATTTTAGGACATTTGGCGTTTTATTGACAATTTATTTGATTCTTTTTATTATTAAAGTGTGATTCTAGTGTGTTTTTCAGGCACATAGTGCAATTTGATAGCACAATTAAGTAACTATGTTACTTTCAGTTGTTATAAAAATAGAATTTTTATATCAAATATAACTTCAAAGAATTTTTACTTTGTAATTTAACACCTTGAAATTGGGCCTCTGTCTCTTTAAGGAACCTCCTGCACTTTAGCAACATTTTTTTCCTTTTTATTTTAACCAGTGTTGCACCGACAATTAGCTCTTATAATGAGCTCACCAGGTGTTTGCTAATTGCTGCTGGCTAGTCTGAAGGAGCTGAGTAGGAGGCAGGAGGGCTGCTCTGTGAGGTGGAAGCTCAGAAGCTTGAAATCTGCAGCTCAAAGGAGGAGCTTTGTCCTCGAAGGCGGGGCTAGGTCCACCCAGGTGTTTTGCTCAGCTGAATGGTTGCCGTGGGAGATTAAAGGATTTCTCAAACATGCATGAAATAATCAAAGCAACGCTCCAGGTATGTTTTTGATGAGGGAATAATATTATAACATGATGTAAAGATTAAAAAAAAAAAGTCAATTTAACTTGATGCTGGCCCTTTAAGACCAGAGTGGAAGACGTTCCAGCAGGACCACAAATCTTCAGCCAGAACTGAAACTGATATTTATGTTAGAACGGCCCAGTTAAAGTCTACGTTGAAATCCAATTCAGACTCTGTGGTACAACTAGATAAATAACCACATTCCAGTTCGATGGCGCTTAAGCTATTTTGTGACAAAGAATAGATAAAATCCCAGTCATGACATTAAAATCTGATACGGTGCTTCACAAGAGTCATATTTCTCCTCAGGTAATGACACAGAACCAATATCACTGCTGAATAATGCAGATGGAAGGAAGCTTTAAATGGCCGTGGCACTTTAAGCAGTCCTCTGGTAGAAAGATGATGTGTGGTGTTTGGGGGTCTTACACGCGGTGATCTGCAGCTGAAAATGAAAACGATGAGGGCCGAGGGTGAAGCAGCCGAGCTGGTGGCTTTCTGCTCTCTCCGCTGCATAGTTGGCAGGCTAAAGGCAAAATTAGATATCATTTGGAGCTGTGCCTCATCTGGCCACAAGATGAATGCATGCCCGTCATTTTACTCAGCCTTAGGTTTTATTCTCATCCAGAAAAGCTCCAAGGCAACATATCTGTTTCTAACCGCTCAAAGCTCTAGAGCGCCATCATGGCAGACGCCAGCTTTTGTTTATTTATTTGTTTGTTTGATGCTTTCTGTTGAATTGGCTTTTGAAGAAGCAAATTGTGTTTTGTTTCTTCTAAAGTACGCGAAAGGGTCAAAAAATACAAGTGCCGCAACAATCCAACAGAAAACAGCACAGCTGCTTTTTCCAAACATAACACACACAAACTATTTTTGTGTGTGTTATGTGTGCAGACCTCAACTGAAAGTTGTCTCATCAACAGGTTCTTCCCACTTGAGCGGTGGATCCTTGTAGCTCCTCCACAACTCTCCCAAAGTCTGGTTCATGGGCCATTTACGAACCTCGGAATGATTTTTGCGTGGCCCTCGACATCGTTTCAAAAATGGCAGCACAGGCGCTAGACAGAAACGGAAACTTTTAAAATCATGAGCAGACTTTGCTCAGAAACTTGGGAAAAATAGAGAAAATAACACCACTTGTTCATTTTATTCAAATATTACATGTCTTGTTCATTGTTTTGGGCAAGCAACAAGATTAACATGGAAATGCTAATTTAAAAAAATTGTGCTCAACAATTAATTTCACGTCAACAATTTGGTCAGCAGTTTCCAAAAAGTCTGGAAACTGCTGGTTTATGTGGGTCGGCCACGTTTTGGTAGGTTTGCGCTACTCTTGGTAGTTTTTAAATAATAGTAACATATCTCTGTGGTCTTCTACAAGGAAAAAGCTTAGCAAAATGTTATCTTTTATTTAATTGATATGATTAAACCCTTTAAAGGAAAAAAGTAAAGAAAAACACCCCTCTGTGTTTGTTCAGATAATAATAAAAGGAAAACTGGCCGACATATTTGACATGTCTTGATAATTTTAACAATGACTCGTAATGTTTGTTACTGGTTTTCACAATTTTTGACTGTATGATGCATTTATGTTTTCATACTGTAAAACACTTTAAACTGTCCGATACAAATAAACTTGATTGAACATTAGCTTGCCCTGACATGACAACTTCGATCAATTTGTTCTGTTCCTCTCTTTCCAGCAGCACTTTACCAAATGTTCTCAATATTATTCAAATAATTCTAAAATCCAGAAAAACAAAAGAGAGAACCCCCCCCATCTTGTTAACTCGCCCTGTGAGCACGAGTGTAAGCTGATTATAGCTGATCGCATGTAGCACACAAACACGGTCCACCTTCTAAAAAGCCCCCCTAATCCCGCCGGAGGTGAGTTTGGAGGAATCGGTCTGCTCATCTGTCACACGTCCCGTTCTTTCTGCAAGCGAATTCCGTCTAATTAACGCGCGGCGAGAACAAAACAGAAACGTTTGACCTCATCTGGAGTAAAAATAAGTCACCGCGAGCCTTCTGGGTAGCCGAGGCTTTGCGCAATGGGATGTCCCCGATTTCCAGCACATGAAACGTGTGCGCGCGATAATTATTGCAGTGCAGAGGCTAATTGGGACAATGCATATTAATTCATTAACACGTCTCCCCTGCTGGCACCCCGCCTCAGATCTGGGCCTCATCTATTGCAGGTGGTTCCTGGGAGACGCAAAAGGTCTTATTTTCGAGTAACGTCGAGAAATCTCGAGACGTCTGTCGGAGACCCGGACTGGTACCCAAACCGCACTCTGTGTTTCAAAGAGTTATTTAATCATTTTAACATAAATAACTCTCTAAACTTCTTTCTAGTTTCTTAAATTACCATAAAAAATGTACTTCAGTTTAATTCACAACATGGTTGAACCCAAGATACCGCAGCCGCTTTCAGGGCAGTGCTTCAAAACGGTAACCATAGTAAAACTCCTTAGTATTGACATGCGCTAATGACAGATATCCTGTCTTGTATTTAATTACTCTCCTTTGTGCATGTGAGTATGCATCTTCTAAGCAGATCATCTGTGAAAGCCTGTCTTGTTTCATGAGAGCCTCGCCAAACGGGGAGATGGTAATCACCGAAAGGCCAAATCAGCAGCACTGGACACCGGAGAGGCGTCTGCGACACACTGAGCCATCCTGTGTGCGCTCACATAGGGCCAGTTCTGTGCAAATGCATAATAGAGAGCGAATCAGCTACAGAAGGCATCAAACCAGCTTAACCACTCAAAGGTTATCATCTCAACTAACACCTAATTGGAGCGGGAGGTACATTAAAAAAGAGTGGAAGTGTGTAAGAAGTCAAATGACTGTTTTTTAGTGTTTGAAACAAGAAGATTTTAATTTGAAATATTAATAGCCAGCAGAGCGAGTTTGTTAATGGAGGTTGGAAAAACTGAATAACAGCAACAGAAAAAGGAAAGAAACACAGAGTGCCTCAGCAGGAGAAGCAGTGGGAACAAAAATAATAATAAAAAACCCAGCACCCCCTCTCCCACCTATGATCAGATATATTGAATAATCTGTCTTCTATGAAGAGGAAAGAGACTTTTTTTTTTTTTTTTTATGTTCTCATATTATAAGAAAGGCCTGGCTGTTCAACACAATCACTGTTCGAGGTTGTACTTTAATAATCAGACCAAGTTCAGTTTGTGGCTGCAGCAGCAGGTGTGTCTTGAACGGCTCCTGAAACAAAAGCAGTAGTTTTCATCGCTTACCGACAGATAAGCAAACAAAAAGAATTTGGCTAAAATTTCTAAACTTGAACAGAGAACCCAGAGTGCTTTGTGTGATCGTTTCATTGTGTGGATAAAAAGCCGAGGGAAGAAAACCCGCATCCGCATCCGAAGCAACTGAGTCAGTGGAGTAGCTAACTATGCTAGTGCGGGTTATTTCAGGTCGCCATCCCTCCCCGCATTAGCAGTAGGTAGCAGTAAAACAATATTGCCTCATGTAAGCTGTGACAGCTGGAGTTCCCACATATCTTATAGCCTAAAACCTCTGTGGAAAACCGGTTAGCAAGTTGCTAACATGTAAACAAATGGCGGTTCCGGTTTGCGGTGGAAGTCGCGCCCTTAAATCACACAAAGCCTCATGGGGGCTTTGAATAAAGTGGATATATCATAAGGGATCTTTTCTGATTCCCCATCTGTCCGTCTTCCATCACAATCATGTATTTCTTTAAGTGAAGCAGACGACCAAACTGTAACAAGCATTATTTTAGCGCAGCCATAATCAACTGTGACCCCATCACAGCTGGAGGGGCAATGGAACCAGGTCTGGAGGAACCCAGCTGCAAGCCCCACATATCTGCACTTTCCAAGTGTTGTAATTTCAATCAGCAAGCAAACTCAAGAAGAACTGAAGGTTATGAAAACGCTCTGAGTTGATTTGAAAATTAAAATGTGGAACAGCAGACACAAAGAAGAGCTGAATCTCTGGAAAGAATGGAAAAGGAATTGAAAGAGAGAACAGAAATGTTTCACTTTAAACGATGATGAGAGAAGTACAGCGGCCATTATAGAACAACGAGTACATTTCCACAAAGTGGTTCTGAAATTTTGTAGAAAACCCCCCAAGAAATTTAGGGTTTTTAAAGTCCAAAATTTGCTAGAAATACTCTGAAATTTTTAGATTAATTTAAATAAGTTTAGAGAAAAACAAAAAACAGGAAATTTCTCAGTTTGAAAAGTCTAAAATTTGCTAGAAATAATCTGAAGTTTTTAAATAATCGCAGACATTTTCCTAGAAATTTCAAATTCAAAAGTCAAAAACTTCCTTGTTTTTTTTCTTGAATATTCCTGAGATTAACCTCAAAATCTCTGAGGTTTTTCCAGCAAATCTTCACCTTTTCAAATTCAGAAACATCCTTGTTTTTTCTACAACATTTCTGAGATGAATTTAAATTTCTTGGGAGTGGAAATGAACTCTTCCTTCTTTTTGCGTCCAACACGTTGCCATAGGGAAGAGATGAAAGACGAGGAGATAAAAGACTCAAAGTGATCAGATCGGCTGCAGGTCAAGCAGATCTTCCCCTTGGTCATTAAAAAATGGAAAAATGATTTCAGTAGTTGGATAAAAATCTGCACCATCATTTCTGTTCCTGGCTGAATTTGCACATTGTGAGCATTTTCCACCTCATGCGCCTCACAGTGAAGTCAGACTTCAGCGAGAAGGATTGAAAATTAATGAGGATGACACAGGAATCAATTGATGCCGCAAAAAACTCCAAAAAATAAAACGGAGCCTGGAATATTGTCACGTTTAATGGCTCCGCTGGCCGACACACTCAGGAAAAGTGTGCATTACGGCCCGTGTATAATTAATGTGTCACGTCCACCACACAGAGCTCTGGCTGGACGGCTGTGTAAAGGGATACGCAGAATGTTTCCGACTGAAACGAACGCTTCCTCCTGCAGGGGCACACACACACACACACACACCCAAACACACACACACACACAATGCACCCAGGTACACTGAAGAGATATGTTTCTGTCAGAATGTTTCTGCAGATTTCACTCCAGCTTTAATTTTTTTCTTCTTTTATTTACAAGAAGTTAACTAAGGGATGTTTTCTCCTCCTGTTTTTCAGAAGGTACAAGAAGTCTGAAGTTCGGCTTTCTGTAAAAGGTCTGGCCCGGTCCGTTTACCTTGACCAAGTTGTGACCCCCGTTTCCAAGTTGTGACCCCCGTTTCCAAGTTGTGACCCCGTTTCCAAGTTGTGACCCCGTTNTGGCCCGGTCCGTTTACCTTGACCAAGTTGTGACCCCCGTTTCCAAGTTGTGACCCCCGTTTCCAAGTTGTGACCCCCGTTTCCAAGTTGTGACCCCGTTTCCAAGTTGTGACCCCGTTTCCAAGTTGTGACCCCGTTTCCAAGTTGTGACCCTGTTTTCTTACCCGCCTCTTCTCATTTCGTCCCTTCCCACTTTCCATTTTCTACCTTTCAACAATCCATTTTGTTTCCACCTCCATCACTGTTTGGTATGACCATATTTTAATTTGTACACTTTAAAAAATGGATGCAGTGTTTTCTTTGGAAGACGTTTTACTGCACCCAGTTTCCACTCTCTCTCTTTGAATTGCGTTTTGTCAAAACCCGTCAGTGTTTCGGTTTTACAGTTTCCCCTTGAAATCTGTTGAAATTATCGTAAAAACCAAATATAATTTGAATTTTCTTTCCTTTTTTTTAACATTTATGTGATTCCAGGATATTTGTTTAAAGATAAAAGTGAAACCATGAAAGTGGGCTGAAAAAGTTCAGTTTTTGAGTGAGATGACCTACGTATAAGCAAACTGCAGATCCGTAGGAAGAGCAGTAGGAAACTTTTACAAGATAAAAATGTTTTCATATATTTGTTAAATCTGTCACTACGTCCTGACAAAATAACATGAGACAGATAATCTGTGAAAATAAATAAATTAATTAAGCTCCTCTGACTCCCCTCTGTGGTCCTACTGCTACTTGCAGAAATAAAATTTTTAAAAATTTATTTTACGTTGGGAATGACGCAAAAAAAAAAAGAAAAAACAAAAGAAAACCAATTTCAGCCAAAAACTGGAATTTTGCATCGATACCTGCTGTGTGAACACAGCTACCTAGTACATAAATATAGGCCAGAATGAGGTTGGAAAACCAAACTGAAACCTCACTGCGTGTCTTTCTGCTGTGGCGGTTTGACGTTCCATCATTTCAAACATGTAACTCTGCTGCCAAGCTAACGAGCTGAAACCTCTGGAGGCCTCGGCAGCCGATCTTGAAATATTGAATGCTCAACTCATCAGCATGCTTCATTTTATGGCCCGACCTGGGACATCAGAGGAGCGTGGAAACCAACAGGAAGTGACAGAAGACAAATGGATGTTGACAAATTCGAAGGCTGATGATAATCATCCAAGCAATTCCCATTTTATGGTTTTGGCTTCCCCCCCTCCATCTCTGCAGCAGAGAAATAACTTAGCATATAAAATACTCATGAAGCTTTTTCTCAGCTCGTCGGGGGGTCGAGAGAGGGTCACTGGGGTTATTCCAGTACATTGCTATTCATGGGATTGGAACAGTGATGTCGTTACAGTGGGCTAAGGCAATTGTCCCCTGATAAGAGATTCAAATCAGCAGCAGTCGTTATCAATCATCGATTTTATTCACAATTTGGAGCAACTTCCTCGGGAACTTTGCGTTGGTACTCTCCGTAGCTCGGCAACAGCTGGCGCCGTTCGCCTCCGTATTCATTTAAAGCAACAGCAAAGCGGAGATGTGACAAGAAGCTGAGGCCCATCATCTGACCAGCTGTGCTTCTCTCAGTCACGGTGGGGAACAAAACCAAATCATTCTACATGCGAGACAGGGAGTCACCAATCACGACTAACGTTATTTAAACAGCGTTTGCTTGAAGCTGGGTTTGGGCCGGATGGTGTTGTCTCTCCCTGAGCCCTCCTCAGATCCAGGGAATCTAATAAATGCTCCCGGCAGCAATGACTCATAGGCTGCCTCGTTTAGTCCAGTCATACAGTGAGTTTGTGGTTTCGGTCATGCAGGACTGGTCAGTGGTCACTATGGGAGACAACGAAACGACGTCTGAGAATGTGTTTGAGCACACGCTGCAAATCCGTTCATGGGATTTAGAAAATCACATTAAGCCACAAACGTGCGGAAATCTTTGACAATTTTCTGCAAATGAAAAAAACCCCAAAAAAACAACTATTTCGCAATTGAAGTGTTTCAATTAAATAAGAAATGACATTTGAAAAATCATGCGGAGAAGCTTGTTTGATGATTTTTAACGATTTATCGTGTGATTTTAATTTAATCTCCTATTTAATGGAAACACTTCGACTGTGAAATTGTGTTTTTTCGACATTAGCAGGACACAGACAAAGGATTTGTACATATTTGTAATGGAAACGCAGCTACTGATTGGTAAGACAAGAAAGAGTGAGTATCTCTGCAATCCAGAGGCGTTCAGTAAATATCGTTGTGCAACAATTTGAAGTTCTGGTGTTCAGAACCGAAAAATAAGACTCAACTTGTTCTGATGGGGGTTTTTTTATGAATGCTCTCTCTCTCTTTCCCCCCCTTCCTGCTCTGGATGACTCATTCTCTACACATCAATATTACAAGACCTCCCCATCTTCACGCCAGCAGGCCCAGGCCGCATTACTAATTTAACTTTTTATTTTTCAGATTTCTCCGCCTGTCTTGCCTCACCTCGGCCCGGTTCGGATGAGTCCAGGAGGCTGGCGATGAGGCCCACCTCCCCAGACGAATGCGTTTCATATTCTTTTAGTGCGGCAAAGCCCTCACGTAAGGACATATGCCATAAAGCGGTGATGAAAAATGAAAACGCAGATCGATTTTTGCTTGCCGTGATTAAATAAATTATTTGGGATTTTAGTGTTTGCTGCTTTACGTTTTTATTTACATCCTTGTTCGGAGATTTGAAGTCGATTTCAGCTTCGTGTCGGGTTTTAGGATAGGGAGGTGGTTGCCAGACATTGATCCTGCATCGTTTTTCCTTGGACGTCAGGGTGGGGAGGATTCTCTGAAAACCATTTCTATCCAGCAGCAAGACATTAAAATTGATCACTTGGGCTGCTGGGTATTGATTACAGGGATTGAGCAATAGTTTTTGAGCAGTTGAGGTCGAGCGTCGGTAATGTGACGGGCGTGTTTGTAAGGGTTGCCATGACGGTTTCTCCTCTGGCTGCAGTCGGCTGGCCTCGGGCCTTTAGACGGGTCTCACCGTTTCATACGGTGAGTGCTGCTGTCAAAGCTGGGAGGTAAGCAACAGATGGATCAAGTTCATTCCATCACATCACAGTCCAGCTCATGCATTATGAATACAGACTGTGACGGGTATAATATTCATAGTATGCTTCTATCTGCCCTTCACCGCTTCAGCTCATTGATTTGTGGATTTGTTTCACTTCTTGCTTCAATATTTACAGTGCAGACCAAAAGTTTGGACACACCTTTTCATTCTCATTGAATGAGAAGGTGTGTCCAAACTTTTGGTCTGTACTGTAGTTAAAGCAGAATATTTATGCACAGTCAAAACAACAAAACTCTCCAATCACTCTATCAGTGATAATATATAAAAGGCTTATGAGTAAGGAAGACATTTTCAGAGTCCAAATGTAAAAGTTAATCATTTATGCAGCATTCCTTACTTATGAGTACATTTTAGTCGAATGTTGGTTTTTTTGGACAATGGATGACAGTGCTAACACACAGAATGGCACTCTGAAAATGCATGGAGGCAGTATAAAGAATTTAAAAAGTGCTTTTGTGGGATTCCAAGATTATTCATGTTTATTAGGAAAAGTTGGCTATTAGCAACACCTAAGATGTCAAATGTTAGAAGTTTCTTCATGGCAAATTGTTTTCTTTTGTTTCTGCACTGTCACTCAAAAAGCAGTCGTTTGTGATAAGTAACAATACATTGGAATATAATTTAGAAGTTAATTTCAGCTATTCAATTAAAGTGGACCACATAGATTTGTTGCATGGAGAAAAATATGAAACCTTATTTCTTCCAATGTTGATGACAATGGCTTTTGGCAATTAAAACTCTACATTTAGTTATTGAAACATACAATTCCCTTAAAAAGCAGAATTTATAAAACAGAAATGTTAAACTTCTTTATAGGATTGTGAAGCAACTCCTATTAAAATTTGTCAGGCGTTTATTAAAAGGCGTAGTCTGTAGCTGGTATTGATATTTCAAGAGGCACCACACACAGATATCCAGGATTATATGGGCTTACAGTACTGCCAAATTCTTTGTCCCTCGTCACCCAGAGCCAATGTCAGAATAGTTTTAGGTAGACTAAGAAAAAAAAGGAATGCTGTTATTTGGTTCAAAATCTTCTTTTCACATATGTGAAAAGAAGATTTCACATATGAAAAGAAGATTGCAAGTGCAATCTTCTTTTCACTTATATTTGAAAAGAAGATTTTGGGGAGCAGGGGATTCAGTATGAGGTGATTGTGGGAACCATGCCATCTGCTGGTGTTTGCAATGTTATTTTAGTACACTTGAAGCTACCCTCTGCTGAAAAGCTTTCTTGAAATACCGATTTCATTTTCAGCTAGACTAAACACCGTTCACTACCTGTACTATGACCACAGTATAACTGCGCTTGACTGGCCTAAAGCAATTAGTAAATATGTAAAAATAAATACATAGAATCTATGAAGTACCATTCAAAGAAATAAAAAGTCACCAGACATCAATTAGTTGAATTATAAAGAAAACCTAGATATTTGTTTATGTTTTTGAAACAAGCATTTTTATATCTATATATACTTTAGGTTATTCTATTCTAATACATTATTTAATTATGTGCAGTTATAATCTAATCCATATGTGTCAAACTCCAGTCCTGGAGGGCCACTGCCCTGCAACTTTTAGATGTGCCTCTGCTGCACCACACCTAAATAGAATATTTAGGTCATTAGCAAGGCTCTGGAGAACTTATCCACCCCAACCCTAACCTGTGGCACATCTAAAAACTGCAGAACAGTGGCCCTTGAGGACTGGAGTTTGACACCCCTGATCTAATCAGAGAAATAAACAAAAAGCAAACAATAGGTGGCGATAGAGTTCAAGAGAATTGGTTCGTTTTATAGACGTCAGCGTCGCAGGAAACAGCAACTACCAATCAGAACTCCGCATTTGGTCTCGATGCCGTGGCAACAGCCACATATTAACGGCAGCGTCTTGAATGAGCCAATCACAGAAGCGCGGCGTGGGATTTAAATCGTGTGGCGTCTTCTGCGTGAAATTCAAATTTCAGACGAGACGAGACGAAGCAACAATTGCTCATTTTTTCTGCAAGCACAGTTTGTATGTTTGATTTTAATCTATGAATCCGATAATGGATACGTTTTCTTTGTGTTTTCGATCATTCGGTGATTCTGTTTGGACATGTTTGTTTTGAACAGGCTAATTATGTTAAATTCCTTTCGTGTTTTTATGTTGGTCCACAAATGTATCAAAACTGCATATAACCTGGTAGTTTTTTTTTTTTTTTGGGGGGGGGGGGGGGGAAAGAAAAAAAAAAAAAAAAAAATGAAGATCAAAAAAAAAAATCATAAATCTTTAATTTAAATTATTAATAAAAAAAAATATATAAAGAA
>CAEFZX010027617.1:0-37331 GCA_903066825.1 Alfaro cultratus | reverse complement strand
GTGAATGCTAAGTGAACTGGACTACAAAGCAGGAAGTGGACTACAACACAGAGCATTCTGGGTATGCAACCAAAACAAACACACTAATTAGCACGAGTGGGAGAAATGGCTCTTAGTTTTTAGCCAAAGACAAAAAAGAAATCTGACGCCACAAGTTTCCACTATTGTTGATTGTTTTCAGTTTCTGTCAAATTTATTAACGTTGCAAAAAGACAAAGTCTTACCACATATTTTCTATTACAGATAATTTATTGCACTTGAGATAAGACAAAACTAACTTACAAGGTTTTCAGCAAGACATAAGATCTTAAGTCAATAATTCTTTAATATTGATGAAAAGTGAAACAGTCTACCGTTTTTCATCAATATTGAGGAATTATTGACCTAAAACAAGCTCCTACTTTTTGCTGAAAGTTTTGTTTTATTTCAAGTGTATTAATAAGTTTACATTAGAAAAAACTAGACAAAAATACTGAGGAAAATTTTGTGTTTTTGCATTGAAGTGTGTTGAATACGTCATTAACTGAGCAGCAATAATAAATGTTTCATTTAATCTTTATGATGATCCAATGAGCCAAACTGTTTTTAGTGGTAAAACAGTTATTTTTATCCTGTAGTATTAAAGTTGCTTAGTTAGTTTATGAGGATTTATTGTCTGCTGTCTGAAACTCCACAGTCTTGCGGCGAAAGGATTTCAGTGTGACAGAAATGTTTTTATTGCTTCAGTTTTTATGGTGCCAATTTGCTCTGAGTCTAGTGTTATGAAAAGTAATTAAATGAAATGCACTTCATTGCAAAGTTTATGAAAATTAACCTAATCATAATAACCTCATTTGCACTTCGTTTCAGGCCTCAAAATGACCTACTAGCATCATTTCAGTGATCTAATTATCGACTCAGGGGAAACGGTGCAGCACTGTGCCAGGATAGAGAGCTGAAATGTTTCGTTTAAAGGCTTTCTGTCATCGCTACCTCAAAGTGTTACGGCACCGTAGTCTACGGGTTCAGGGGAGGCAACATAAAGATGTGCCCAGAGGAAACAAGTGGAATGTAAAAGGATTTATTACAAAACCAAAACACAATTTAACTCAATTAATACAAAAACAAGGAGGACTAACAAACTGAAGAATATTAAGTGCAAATTAAATGACAAAGTGTCCAAACAAGTTAATCCAAAGTATGTTCAAACAACCCAAAAGGGAAAAGAAAAATCACACAAAGGAAGCAACAAGCCTCCCAAATACGAGCTTCTAGCTTGAGAAAGAAAACTACAGCAAAGTCAAACTGTTTAGGAGAACAAACAGGAACAAAATGTTTCAAAACTACCCACAGCAGCTACAAATACCAAAGGTGGGGACAGCTGAACCTCTTCCTGCAAGCTGCCCCACTGGAGGAATGGTTGCAGAGCCTTTTATACGGTGCAGGTGGGACTCATCAGTGTCTGATTGGCTTTCCATCCCTCTGCTGGTCCAATCGGGTCGCTGCTCTCTCTCAGCCTGCCAATCAGGACGGCGTTCTCACACATCTAAACCTGCAAAACAAAAAGCCTGCAGAGCCTCAAAAGGAAACCAATCAGCCTCATCTAACCACAGCAGGGGTGTCCAAACTGTGGGATGGGGGCCATTTGCGGCCCCTGGACTGATTTTGTTCGGCCTCTGACTGCAGTTCAAGAATAATCCAAATTTTGAGTTTTAGCCAAAAAACATTCTATAGAAAAATGTATTTAGAAATTGCTGTGTTTAAATTTAACAAATTAATTTTCCAATTTCAATTTGTGCAATTTTATGGTGCTGATCCTTAAATAAACTGCGTTCCCATTACAAATGTGTGCAAAACCGTTTCAATATTCCACTAACGTCAAAAAGCACATTTTCAAACTTTTTTTGTTGTTTCCACTAAATCAGAAACACAAATAAAGTCACATGTGTTTGTTCACATGATAAATTATTCGAAAACATCATCTTCCAACCATTTCCTGTCTTCTTTTTCATCATTTCCGCCAGTAGTAGCTTCCTGTTACTGACCAACTGACTCATGTGAGGCAACAAAAGTGTTTCCATTAAAGTTTTACTTAATACAGCCAAAGAAAAAACACCTCATTGTAACCATAAAAACCTTTTATTAACAAATATGAAGGCTTTTTTAAATTGTTGTGTTTCAATTTGGCAAATATATTTTCATTATTGCTGTTTGCACTATTTTATGGCTAATGGAAACACAGCTAGTGATTTAATCCTGATTCTATTTCCAGCTGCTTTTCCATTAAAGATGTACAGAAAACATTGTCAATATTTCACCAATGATGAAAAAAACACAATTTCATTTATTTAAGAAATACTTATCACATGTGAATAAGCAAATTTATACTCATAATTCTAATTTATGCAATTATACAGTAAATGGAAATGCAGTTATTGATGTTTAACCAGAGTCTGAACTGATGCGTCACATCAGGACAGACTCAATAATGTCCCCACTTATTTCAGCACTGAATCGACTTTTAAACAAATTAATTTAAAAAACAAACAGCTTTCCAGCAGCCACTGCGGTGCAGACGGGTCGCTTTGTGAAACCGCTCCATTTGGACCTATGTTCTGTTTGTCTTCCTCTAATTATAACGCTATAATTCTCCTGTTGGTGAGCAAACGCGGCTCATTTGTCATTTCAGCGCGCGCCTCGCTCCGTCAGGGATGCGTATCGTTAGCAGGGCCTTGTTTCACAGCTGAATAAGCATCTCAGCTTGGGATCAACGCCTGATTAAAGAGTGAAACAGTCCTATGAAATCTTAGAAATGATGAACAGCCGAGCGCGCCTGGAGTTAATAATATGTGAGTGGCTGCTGTGATGGACGGCGTAAATTATTTGGACGGCCACCTTGAACCACTTGCCAAACTGCAAACACAAACATTTCAGTGCAAATCTCAGTTTTACATGAAGTAAATCCAAAGCTTATCACATTAATTTTATCTTATTTTCTCAGAGGAATTGAGTGGTTAATCTATTTAAGACCAAATATGTCCCCTCCTACTATCCATCACGTTTCAAACACATTTCACATTTTTCCTACGTTAGGTGAGGAATTAAAAGAGATTATTTTAACTCCTTCCTCCATGTTTTCAACTTTAACAAGCTTCTCTCTAAGGCTTCCTATAGAGCTACAACCAAGGACAGAGAAATTAAATATACACCAATTGAAATAATTCACAAAGAAAAGCTCCACTTTGCTCAATCATATAATACCTTCTAACCATTAAAAAGCTTTTATCAATTTATGAGTCATTGTTTTTAATCATTTGTTAGTTTTATAATCCTTAAAGGATTATTAGTCATGTCTTTTATTAGATGTTTAAGAGGTGAAGAGTCTGTCATAATAACCCCCATTGATGGATGAATTTGTTTTAATTTTTCCCATCAGTTTTCTAAATTTCCCACAGTGCTCATTATGGTTGCAAAGAATTAATCAATTTCCGATTTAATGTAAATTTTTCTCAGAATTTTGAGTTCAGTCCCAGAATTCGGATTTTAATTTGAGAATTCTGACTTTGTTTTCTGAGATTTCTGATTTTAATCTCAGAATTTTCACATTACTTCTCAGATTTATTACTTTTTTTTCTCAGAATTTTGATTTTAAAGTCAGATTTCTGAGAAAAAGCCAGATTTTTTTTTCAGTGGCCCTAATCCTCTTCCGTAGATCACAGCTGTGAAAATGCTAAACATTTTTAAAATCAACTAAAACATTTCACATTTCGATTCAGCGCTGCTAAAATTCTGATAGCTCAAGATGAATATTAAGCAATTAAACCCAATTCACCCTCTGCAGGGATAAAAATTTGTTATCTATTCTGCACCTTCTGGATCTTTTTACACCTGATTTATATTCCTTGTCTCGTCCGTCTTGCTTTTTGGTGAAAGCAGCTCCGTTATGCTGACGCAGCCCTGCGCTTTGCTCCACTTGTCTGTATAATAGGGGTGTCACCCCACTGGCAGCCGGTAGCTGAAGTCTATTATGGCCTATTGTTCCGGTACAATTTTCCAAATCTCAGAGTTCCTCTTAGCGCTGCCTGGATGGCGACGGGTCATGTGAGGTCACAGGCGTGGGTTCGGTCAGAGCGATGGACGGCTCAAAGAAACTCCATTATTGTTTCTACAACATTTTACCTGCAGGTGGAAATTCAGTCATCCAGCGTGACCTGCTGCGGTCGGGGGTGAACACATCACCATCGTTATTTACTGTACCTGCCTGAAATCTGACTGCAGAGCAAAAGCAAGAAACAAACTCTCTGTTACTCAGCAGGTCTGTTCTCTACCTGAAATTATCTCCAGAAACCGGCTCAGGATCCAGAACTGGTGTGGGCTGATGTACGTAGTTCTCACATCGCGTCAACTTTTTCGTAACTGACGGCCGTCTTGGAAGGCAGTTCCTATGACAACAGTAAACACACTACAAGCTTATAACTAGCTCTCGCCTTATAAACAATATAAATCCATTACAACTATTACTACATTACAGTTTCAGTACTCTACCCACCTCTGTGGAATATTAACATAAATATCAGTGACATTTACAGTCGTACTTACTGCCAAACTAGCTAAATTAGATGTAGCTTTTATCTGCTAGCTAAGACAGACATGTAGCCTACATGTTTATTACTTATGCAAGTCATCAGAACCTTGTTATTCACATGAAGAGTTTTTATGTCTTTTGCAAATCTGTTTAAACATTTATGTGTCCATGGATTTTACTCTTCATGTTCACTAATTAGTGAACTTGCTTTTGCTCTGCAGTCAGATTTCAGGCAGGTACAGTAGGATATCAGAGGCAGCTTGTCCACCTCTCATACAGGTTGATCCCGACAGCAGCCATTTTGTTGATATTTCTCTTGCACATTGGTCAACAGTATCAATATACTTTTTTGCTGGACTTTTTGGTCTGGAAGCCATGGTTCGGTTCAACTGTGCATTGCACTTTGTTTGCCTACTAAGATGGCGCCCATCACTTCTGGTTCAGACTTGTAGGAACTATGTATAATAACAAAACATAGGGGTCAGTCCTGTTGAGGCTGTTACACTTCTGACAACTGTGAACTGTTTTTGTGAAAGCTGCCATTTAAAGTTTTGTCTTTGCAAAAAGAAAAAAAAATCCTATTCTGCATGTTTTTATATTTCCATTTTAGTTTTTACTGCTTCTGAAAAATAGCTCAAAAGCTTAAAAAAACAATCAGCCAGGTTTTTTGGGGGGGGGGTTTTCTGCAATAAGTTAAGGTTTTCTGGTGTCTGCAACATGAACGTTTGAAAAATCCTCAGAATCAGCAAAGCCCTGCCCATCACCTAGCAACCCAAGCTGAACTCTGCCTGTTACCTAGCAACCCAAGCTGAACTCCGCCTGTTACCTAGCAACCCCTACCTGGCTTTCAAATTCAAATTTGAAAGCCAGCTGCAAATTCCAGCAAACATAATGGATCACCTTTGGAGCTAAATCTAATATAACTATATTACAATCTGATCAAGAGGATATAAAAAGGCAGAGTCCTGATAGCATAATAAAACCAGAGAAGATTGTATTTATTACATCTTACAGAAAAGATTAAAGAGATAATCAAAAAGCAGAAGTGGAGTATTCTCCTGATTGATGTAACTCTGAGTCAGATCTTTGCTGAGCCAGCGTTAATTAACTTTATGAGATAAATTAGTTCATCTTCCATCAGATACTCCACTAACAGAGAGTTGGGTTTAAAACAGCAGAGCTCACTGTTAGAACTTTACTTATGAAATGGGGGTTCTGGAGTGGCCCATTCAAAGCCCAGATTCCAATCTGACAGAGAATTTGTGGCAGGACAAAACTGTAAATATTGACTTGAAGTAGGTGAACTACTGCATGATTTGTGGAAATTAGTTTTCATCTTGACATTGAAGGATGTTTTCTTTCAAAAATGCCAGATTATATTGAAAAGCAGAAAAATGACAAAACATCAAAGGGGTTGAATGCAGGGTGAGTCATGTACGTCTTTTCTTCTTAATTCTGTGCTTAAAGGATTACTGGGCTTGAATCTAGGCAAAGATTTTCATCAATCCATTTTCCATCCCTGTTAAATCCTGATCAGGGTTGAGCAGTTCTGCAGTGGTCGATGGCTGGAGGAGAGTTACAGTTTGCCTGTCGCAAAGATTCCCACTGAGGATAAATGCTGATTTTTCAGATTTCTCTTTTACCAAAGCAGATTTTATCTAGCTTTGTTCCACTGCTTTAGCTGAAAAAACATAACATCTCTGATCACTGAACTCTGTTGGCTTTCTCATTTCACTAAGTGCATCATCCTGCTTTCAGATGCACTACTAAACATCTGTACATCTTTGAAAAGCAGAAATGGAGCCTCCTGCACAACTGACAAGAATGCAGCAGGTGGTTTCTAGATCAGCAACAAATCACTTGTCTTTTCCAGCAGCCATTGTACAGCACATACAGCAGTAAAACCAGATGACCAAACGTGCTGGAACTCAGGATGGGTTGCTAAGTAACAGACGGAATGCAGCTGGGGTTGCTAAGTAACAGACGGAATGCAGCTGGGGTTGCTAAGTAACAGACGGAATGCAGCTGGGGTTGCTAGGTAACGGGCGGAATGCAGCTGGGGTTGCTAGGTAACGCTACCTGCTGATGGAAGACTGATGGAGGTGAGTTAATTAGCTGGTTAGGTTTCCAGTATTTTTCTTTTTTTACAGTATTAAAACTTTTACTCAAGAATGAATATAATATGAGTTTTACTACAACAGAGTATTGCTAATAAAAAGTAAAGGCATAAAATTAAAAAAACTTGGCTCGCAGGAGAAAAGTTAAAACAATACGAGAATAAAGTCATGATATTATGAGAATAATGTCGTACTATTGTAAGAATAAAGTTTTAATATTACCAGAATAAACTCATACTGTTATGACTTTATTCTCATGTTTTATTTTTTTTACTTTTCTTAGCCTGGCCCTAATTGTCAAATTTCACCTCCTGAAAATTCTGTATTTTTTAGCCTTGCTGTATGTACAGCTCACAGTGTCTCATCTGTAAATGGTTAAAATTACAGTAAAAGCCACTAAATGTGAAACACAACATCTGAAATGCTTCAAAAACAAAACTCCTTACCCATTCTCTCAGTTTTTATGGAATATTTTCACCTTTTATCTTCTCTTTTCTCAATCTATTTAAAAAAGAGAGAACGTTGTAGCATCTCTGAGTGAGAAAACAGCCGCGGGTCGAGTTTCTTCATTTGTTTGAACCGAGGGAAATAAAAGCGGTTGTGAATCCTGTGCAGCCCTTTTCCCCTCAGGGAGTAAATATCTGGTTTATATCCATCTTCAAGGGGTCTAACTTAAATAACCAGCCCAGGTTACTCATGAGAAAAGTTTGCAACTTAAGTCTGACTTATCTGAACTTCCTGTAATGATGCTGATTGAAAATGATGATTCCTTAAAAAAAATAAATCACCCAAACCTTTGATGTGGCAGATCTGAACAGTTTGAACCTGTTTTCTCAGGATAAAACGACACTTTGATTAAATACTAACAAGGCAATTTACCAGCCTAAATTATGTTCTGGGTTCAGTGAATCAGCAGTAGCAGGATCTTCACCCAATCTTCTTCCTAATCAGTAAAACCTCACTCGATTTTAGGTTTTAGTTGCGTTTTTTAAAATATCAGTGACAAATTTCCCCTGCGATGGGCTGGCGACCTGTTCAGGGTGACCCCGCCTCTCGCCCGTTGAGAGCCGGAGATTGGCACCAGCACCTGTCCTGACCCTGAACCTGACCCTGACCCTGACCCTGAGCCTGAGTCTGACCCTGAGCCTGAGCCTGAGTCTGAGTCTGAGCCTGAATCTGAGCCTGTCCGTGAGCCTGACCCTGAGCCTGACCCTGACCCTGACCCTGAACCTGAGCCTGACCCTGAGTCTGACCCTGAGCTTGAGCCTGAACCTTAACCTGACCCTGACCCTGTCCCTGAGCCTGAGCCTGAGTCTGACCCTGAGCCTGAGCCTGAACCTGAGCCTGAGCCTGAGCCTGAGCCTGAGCCTGAGCCTGAACCTGAACCTGAACCTGAACCTGAACCTGACCCTGTCCCTGAGCCTGAGTCTGACCCTGAACCTGAGCCTGACCCAGAACCTGACCCTGAACCTGAGTCTGAGCCTGTCCCTGACCCTGAACATGAACCTGAACCTGACCTTGACCCTGAGCCTGAACATAACCAAGGAAGCATAGCTTAAACGAAAGGGAATTACATCAGTTAAATTGTATTTTTGAGTTTTTCTCTCTGATTTTAAAGAGTTAGATAAATGTGTTATTTTGAAGAGCTGTCACAAACACTCTGGATAGATACTGGGGATTAAAAAATCCCTTAATGCCTTTAAACCTTCAAACCAGGCAGGATGTGATAAAGAAACTCATATCATAAATTTAAATATTGCTAAATCAAGAACAAGGAGAGAAAAATATGGCAAAAACAAAAAAAAATACCCCATTGGTATTGGGAAACAAACAAAAACCCTTACAGACAGAACCATCCAACCATCCATGCATTTATTTCCTGTTTCTGTTTAATCTTGCTCTCAGTTGCAGGGGGAGCTGGGATCTATTTCAGCAGCCAACCATGCACACAGACACTCACACCTGAGGCCAATTTGGACTTTCTGAATTAACCTAATATGCATTTTTTAGGCTCTGGGTGGAAGCCGACTCAATTGGAGAAAAGCCCGACAGAAACACACAGAAACACCCGGCCAAATTTTAACAGCAAATATCAACATATTTTAGAGACAGAAAACTGTTTGATGAAAAGATAAATAAATTACTAACAGTAAAACATTTCAAAGCAGATACAGTTAGACCCAACAGACTTAAGTTTTAAAAAAATGTTGGATAAAACCCCACAATTTCATAATTGCAGTGTTTCCATGTGAATAAGTTTGTTCATGTGATCAGTCATTTAAAAACATGCTGCTGCACCATCATCCTCCAACCACTTCCTGTCGTCTTCTTTGTGGTTTCCACCAGTAGTAACATCCAGATGTTGATCACGTTACTTGTTTAATGCAAAATATTGATCGAAAAACGTTCAAAATTGGCGTTTTGCCAATAAGCAAATTTATTTTCTAAATTTTAAATTGCGCAATCACATGGTCAATGGAAAATTCATAATGTACTTCAGCATAGGAACATAATTTATTAAATCATAAATAATTATATCTATTTAAAAAATATCAAATCAGATTGAGAATATGAATAAAGCACAACGAAATTTAAAACAGCAACTCTCAAAAAAACACATAACAACGGTAATGCTAAGAATAAATACATAAAAATCAGATTAGACGGATTCACTGTGAATATTTACTCCATAAGAAAAATAAAAATCTGCCCTAATTGTAATTTTAATGAAGCTTCATGTTTTGTGATAGTTTGTTGTTTGTACGTCTTTGTTGAACACGTCCAGCAACGTTTGCAGTTCTTCACAGCCTGAATAAAATTATAAAGTTAATTTATTCTGTACAGAATAAACCCCAGAGGTCAAAGGGAAAACGAAGAAAAATATCTGCCAGAAAAACATCCATTTACAAACTCAGTTCTACACATTTAGCTAAATATGCTTTCAGAGAAAACTGGAACCAAAATATACACATGCATGGGGAAGATTCAAAATGCAAAAAAATTCAGTTTATATGCTGTAAAGATGAATGCATATAATAATAATAATTAAACGCTTCAGAAAATGTGAATAAAATGCATTAATTCAGCTGTAAGGGAATCTGAAGCGCTCAAATAACCCTGACAGCTGCAGTTTTCCCAGCATTTCTAATGTTCACAGGGAAATGTTAATGCAAACTCCCTCTTCTATTCATTATGCGAAGAGGAAAATGTTAAAAAATGTCAGTTTCCCGGTTTGTTTGTGTACAGATGTTTCCAGAGTATTTCAGATTCACAAGGCTTCCTGCCGTCCCGTTTTTAAAGCGAGTCCATTTCTGCTGCACTGCCTGGAGTCTGATTGTAAGTGTTGAAAGGACGTAGCTTTGAGGAAGAAAATTAAACGTACAGGAAAGAGTTGAAAAGGGAAACAAAGACGAGTTTGGAAAATGCCCTTCAGGTGAGCTGGCCGAGTCCGAGACTCTAATCCAAAAGGACCGTCAACGAGGAAAGAAATGGTACCGAAAAAAAAGTCAAAGGATTTTAATTTGATTAAAAACACAAAGATGTTGAATGAATGCACAACAAAATGTGAGCAGGTTGCAAAACAATCTTTATCAGCCTCTTCAATGTCATTTTAATGATAAAAATAAATTAAATATGGTCTATTTAATTTATTTGGTCTATTTAATTTATTTATTGTGTTTTTGCAGTGCTGTTTGTGCACTGCAAAAACACAAAATCTTACCAAGTAACTTTGGTTTCGTTCCTATTGCAAATGTCTTAATACACTTGAAATAAGACAAAACTAACTCATAAGTAACTTTTAAACAAGATATAGAAGCTTGTTTCAAGTCCATAATTTCTAAAAATTTCAGAAAAAGTATTTGTTCCATTTGCAACTTATTTCACTTATAACAAGAAATTTTCCTCATGTTAAAAGTGAAATAATCTGCCAATGGAACTAATATATTTTTATCAATATTGAGGGCTTAATATCCCTGTATTAAGTATTGGTTAATAGGTATAGTATTAAAATGCGACACCTATTGCTAACACACAGTTGTAGTTTCCTTGACTGCAACTGTCTTCACGGTAAAGGTTGCAACAAACTGATCTGATTTCTGTTTTCTGAAGGTTTTTGTTGCTGCAGTAGGAATAAAATCTGCAGTTGATGAACCTATATTTTTTTACATCTGAGAACAGAAGTCAGCGATTGTTAGTGACAGAAAGGAGCAGTGAGGTGAGACTGTGGAGCTTGTTTCCCTCAGGATGGCTGACATTTCTGCTGCTCTGCTGGGCAATCAGATTACAGGAGATCACATCTGTCTGCCTCACAAACACATGTACAAATATGAAAAAAATCTGGTCATTTCAAATGTTTAAAGGGAAAAAATAGGCAGCAGAAAAAGGAAACTGCACTGGGAGTTCAGTGAGGTCTGTCTGTGAAGCATCAACCTGCAGCATCTGAACCTTTTTTAATAACAGTCGCCGTTTCCTTTCCTGAAAGTCCAATAATCAGCAGTCGCTTAATTTCCTGTTGGGTGTCCTATAAACACACACACACACCTACACACACACGCACACACACACAGTGTGTCTGTCTGTCTATCTTCACAGGGACTTTGCATTGACTTCCATTCATTTATCATTTATTTTTACAGCCGCTACGGTAAACCAATGGTGTCCAAAATTGTCAAGTTGAGAGAATTTAAGTCACAATTATTTTTTTATTAAAACAGAAAGTTGTTTTTATCTCTACAGTAACACACTAAATTCACAATATTTCAATAAAGCAAAGTTGTCTGTGTTTTGTAGAAAAAATCACTAAATCTTGTTGACATATTAAATGGCAGGTAAATATTTTCCAAGTTTTTTGGTTCCTTGTCCTGATTTTTGTCATTTTTTTACGGTTGTCAACAAAAGTCAGTCAGCACTTGCAGTTTTTAACAATCAATGAAAACAGAGATTTTGTTTTTAAATTAAAACAATCTTGAATTGTTGATCAAGTAGCCATATAAAATCATCCAGATGGCCTCAAAATGGCCCCCGGGCCACATGTTAGACATCCCTGCACTAATCCTAATCTAAACTCAATTCACACCTCAGTCCTAAACTTGACCTTCAATCTGACTATGAACAACTGGTGTTTGTTTCATAGCAACAGTTTTAGAAAAAGGAACAAATTTGCAGTAATAAAGTAAAACTAAATAAACATGAGATCCCTAAAAAGATTAACTTTTTCTAATTTTGTTGGCCCACACACATTTATACACACACATTCCCACAAACTACCCTAAAGTTTGAAAACGTAGTTTAAACCCTTGGCTTAAAATCAGTAAACGCATTTAGCTTTCAAATTGAGTTAATAAATAAAGTTAAACTAAAACTTAAAGTTTGAGAAGAAAAAAAACTTTTACTCTCAAGGTTCTTTTCTTCTTTGAACTATTAGAGATCAATAATCAGAAATAAAACTGATCACTGAAAAGACATTTTTGTTCACGTGGAAGAACTTTTATATGCAGTAAATTTCTGCCAAATAACTGAAATTCAGAGATTAGACTCAGAAATTTTCAACAAAAAAAAACTGGAAAATTTTATGAGCTGAAAAAGTCATAAATTTTGGGGGAAAAACTCAGAAGATTTTAGATCAATTTCAAATATTTTCAAGACACCTGAAACTTGAAACTGGAGATTTAGAAATATTGAAATTCATTTCACATTTTCATTTAAAACAATTTTAAAAATTGAAACTGGACATTTTCTGAGCTCCAAAAGTATTTTTTTTCTCTTTAAACTAAAAAAAAAAAATTAGCTTTGAAAATATGTAATATTTTAGAATTTTACAAAAATGTTGGAATTTTGTAGAATTTCATTGTTTTTTACTTGAAAATTTCCTAAGTTAATCTCAAAATTTATTCATTTTATTTATTCATATTCTCTTGCATATTTACTATTTTTCAAGCTCAGGGTTCTTTCTTGAAAATTTATGACATTAATCTCAAAAATTTCTGAATTCTTTCTTGCAAATTTACAACTTTTCAAACTTAGAATTTCCACATTTTGTTTCCTGAAAATATCTGAAATTAATCTAATAAGTTTTTTCTTGCAAATTTCCAACTCTTGGAGCTCAGAATTTCTCTGCTTTTTGGGGGTTGAACTTTACTTCTGTTTTTTATTTGGATCTGTAATGGCGCTAATAGTTTGTTGTAGTTTTGGACATTATACGCAAACCTTGACGAAAAGTATTTATGTGGATGGCATTTGTATGAGTACAATTCACTCAACTGTTGCATCAAATTGATGCTTATAATCAAAATCGGCAAGTTTCCACAGAAACAAAATATAATTAGAAAGCCGAAGTGAAGCTGCAGCATTTAAAATGTTCTCATATGAGACTTAAAGCTGCAGTCACTGTTTTCTTATCAGGGTGAAACTTCTGGCTTTAAAGGTTTTATTTAGCATAAATCAGTTCAAATGATTTTCCCTAAATGTTGCATGCAGCTCAAACTGGCGCCGCAGAACGACACAATATAAGACACAAAGCACCAGTTCTGTACTTTCCCATCCAAAGCATCATTATACATACATTTCATATTCTGGCTGTTTTGACGTTATTAAATATTTCATGGTGAGAAGTTGAATGAAAAGCCTGGGGAGAAGAAAACATGAGCAAAGTTTAACAAAACCTTTAGAGGCACCAGCTGGGTTTTTACACAAAGCATTTGTCTTACTGGTTGTTTTTTTTAAAACCAGACATATAAAACATTTATGCAAGAGCTTAGAGGTTCACAGCATTTACTTCATGTATATGTCACCATTGTTTGCATAGTTTATCAACATCGTACTGGTGTCTCAATGAAGTAGAATATCCTTAAAAAGTTGGTTTTATTCCATCAAAAAGTGAAACTCATATTGTCATAGATTCATTTCTAAATGATCTTTTTTTTTCTGGTAAGTTTGATGATTATGTCTGTAATTTCTCAGAAAGTGACTGATATAAGTAAGGACTGTTAGCCAAAAGATTCCATTGATCAAAACTGTGCTGCATCCAAAAATATTAATGGAAAGTTGAGTGGAAGGAAAAAGTCCATTCATTCTTTATACCTGGTCAGACTTTGTAGGAAACATTTTTAACAGGGATGCACTTCCAATTGTGGCAAAGTGTTGAAGCACAAGGTGCACAGGTGTGAGGAAGCCTGCTGGTTTTGGTCCACTGTGTTTTATCGGTTCCAGAGTTAGAGGTGCCATCTTTACCAGGACATTTTAAGGTGCTTCCACACCTGATAGGTCAGCAGATTTGGTTCAACTGGGGATGAAAATTGCAACATTTGTTACATTTTCAGCTGCTATAGTTCACTTTGAAAATGCAGTGAGTCAAACCAACCGAACCCTTTGAAAAAGCTGTTCCCCTCCTCGCCTGCGGGGGCGCTGCACCATGAACTACTGAAGGGAACATACAAAAACCTCTGGAGAAAACATGAATGTAATTCTTTTCTTCACAAAATGTAAATAAAAATGGAGGCATCAGATTTTAGCACTTCAGGATCCTGAGCCATTTCTACACATTGTTTTTTCTTTTTTTTTTTGTCTGAATGAGTGAGAGCAGAAAGAAAGCTGCCATTTTGCTTTCAAAGTAGTTTTATCTGTTTTCCATTTTCTTGATTCAATGAAGCAATCTATTTTTCCAGGAGGCAGAAGAGTCGACACCATACTGTGCAAATGAGAGGAATCTCTCCCGACACAAAGGGCTTCACTCTAGTATTTCTCATTGAAAATGGTTCCAAAGAGAGAACAGATGGATATTCCTGCAGACAAGTCAGGTTCATAATGGTGACAGTTCATGAATGATACAGAAAAACAAAGTTTGGATGACTGTTTTTGCTAAATGCTGCATTTACATGAGCAGTTTGAATTGTTTGTGAAAATAAAGAATAGTATCAGCAGACAATATCTTATGTACCTAGTAAATAAAAATTTTAAATTCAACAGGAATCAGTTCAAATGTTTTCAATCAGATATTGAACCTTGTTTAGAGTGAAAAAAAAAAAACCACAAAGTATTTTTGGTCTAATTTCTTATGTACATATCTTGGTACAGTCAAAACAAAACAAAAACTAACAGGCAAGTTTTCAGCAAGGCATAGAAGCAAATAAATCCTTAATATTTATTTTTTTAAAAACTACTATTTCCACTGTTAGATTATTTTAGTTGTAACATGTTGAGTCACATTCCCAGGCACCGCACCGTTACCTAGCAACCCCAGAGCAGCCAGCCCGTTACCCGGCAACCCCAGTCAAGCCCAGCCCGTTACCTAGCAACACAAGCAGAGCTCCAGAACGTTTGGTCAGCTGGTTTTTCCTTAATGATTCCTTAATATTGATGAACAAGTACTAGTTGCCTAGCAGATTAATCCACTCATAAATTGGAAACAATTTTCCAGTGGAACTAGAACTTTTTTAAAGTCAATATTAAGGAATTATTGACTTAAAACAAGCTTCTATATTTTGCTGAAAAGTTACTTGTAAGTTAGTTTTGTTTTATTTCAAGTGAACTAAGATATCTGCTCTAGCATTTGGTCTAGCATTGCATGTTACATTGTTTTTTCACTGTCTAAAATGTCTAAAATTCAGGATTTCTGATGCAGCACTCAGTATATCCAGACACATTAAATACCAGGAGAGAAATATAGTCTATTTTTTTATCTTATGCATTTATGTGTATAATTTTTTAAAAATGTGCCTGTTAGAGCAGCTAACTGTTAAAAAACGTTGCACTGGCCCAACCTGCAGTGATAAGCAATGTTTATTCAAATAACATGAACTTTAGTTTATCTCTTTAAAAACTGCTTGTGTCTGTGAGATCTGACAGAAGAACAGTAAAGTATAATATTGCTGTTTTAATTAAAATGTCTTTAAAACTAATTTTACTCTGATCTCTTCGGCCTTCATTACTGATAATTTAATTAAGTTTCTGTAAAAAAGCATTCAGTGTTAATGTTGTTATCAATCATTCATCTCTGCAGCTCAGTATTTTCCACAAAGCATTTAAACTTTATGGTTTGATGGGAAAGTTGTTAAATGACTCGTAATGCTGTAAATACGGATCATTTAGCAGAGTTCCAATTCATATCATATTTATTTTAAACAAAACAAAGAGTTGTGTTTAAAAACGGCTCTTCTAGTCGCTGAACATTGAACATCTGTGTTTACTGTCATTATTCAGCTGTTTTGCTGACAGTAGAAAAGATCAACACAAGCAAATATTTATCCAGAAATCCAGTTTGAATTGCAGTGATATTTGTCTGTAATGATCCATTCTTCATTTCTCAGTCGCTCTGGTGCAGAGAAAATTGTGAAAACCCAAATTTCAGTCAGTTACAAAACCTTCAGCCATAATTAAAGAAGAATTTTCCTGTTTTGTTGTTAAATTTCAGAACTATTATAAAAACACAAATGAAAACCAAACACCCCAGGATTTCAACAGTAGCTGCGTCTTCATTAAAAATGTGAGCAAAACTTTTTGTCGATAGTCTTCAAATGTCCAAAAAAACACAATTTCACATTTTGGTGTTTCCATTAAATACGAAACTAAATTAAAATCACACACAAGTCATTAAAAATCATCATCCTCCGACCACTTCCTGTTGTCTTTGTCATTTCCGCCAGTAGTAACATCCTGTTGTTGATCATGTAACTCAGGTGACGCAAAAAATATGATTATTATGATTCTTTTAAGGCAGGGGTGTCCAAAGTGCGGCCCAGGGGCCATTTGTGGCCCTTACACAGATTTATTTGAGGCCCCCAACTGCAATTGAAAAATTAAACAAATTTAGCCCATAGATGCAGAAGGAGACTTTTAATTTATAATCAGGGTAAAAATTGTCACACAATTTTCTTACACAGGAAAATGTAAAGTACAACACAAAATGTTCATTCAAGTTTTAACGAAAGGTAAAACCAAGACACTTTAACTGAAAGAAAAAAGAAAATTTGCGAGAAAAAAACGTTAAATTTTTAGATTAATATGAGAATTTTTCTCTAAAAAACTTGAAAATTTCTGAATGTCAAATGTAATCAGAAATTTCTGAGATTAAACATAAAATGTCAGAGTTTTTGGCGGAAATTTGCTCCTTTTTTCTGCCTAAAATGGCCCCAAAAATGTAATTCCTATTACATCAATGATTTTTAGTTAATAAAACATAATCTGTCACTTCATATGATATCCTCTAACGTGTGTTATATCCACAGTTACATTCAAGATGTCACCTAAAAAGCTAAAATGCTAATTTGGAGCGTTTGAATCAAATGAATTGGAGTCGGTGAAGCATCCAGATGATGCATTTTAAGCTTCGATGAGCTGTAATTAATAGATGCTGCAGGGGCTAAAACAAAAGCAGCAAATTAAACTACAAATGGAACAAAACCTGGAGGATGTCTTCAGGAAATGCTTTTAATTAGGTCTGAAGTAATTACTTTCCGTCCTGCATGTTATTGTTTACTGCAGATGCCGGAAAGCATCAGGAACATCTGTCTCTTTAGGAGATTTTAACAGTTATAGAAGGAAAAACACCGCAGGATGCTTTATTCTTTTACTTTTAGATTTCCTGCATTTAGTTAATTAAAAGTATTTATAGAAACATGGCTGTTATGAGGAAGATTCAAAACCAAAATGTTTAAAACATGTCAGAATAAGGTGTAAAAAAAAAAACCTCAAATTCTCTAGAAAAAAACTAGACAATTTTGAACTGCTAGAATAAAAGTTTTGACTTTTCAAACTGAGAAATTTCCTCATATTTCAGGAAAACTTCTGAGATTATTCTGAATTATTCACTTTGAAAAGCGCCTCTACCGTGTTAAAAAGTTACTTTTATGTTAAATTTGTTTTATGTGCTGAAATATTTGTACTAAAAGCTAAATCAAAAATGTTTGGTTGGCGTTTCTGTTTTTGCAGTGTTTTATTCAAAAACAGACGTCACAGTAATGGTTAATTTTATGCTTAAGAGCAGAATTATTAATCCTTTAAAAGAGTTAAAAACAACAACGGAGTTTCAGGAAAACCCCCTGAAAGTTTATTTTTACCTTACAGCAGCTGATTTAACAGCTTCTGACTCCTCTCACCGTCCTGATTAAAGATTCATTGTTTAAAGTTTGAAGTTTCTCAGTTTTTAGGAAACCGCAGCTGCGTCTCAGCTTCAATTACCATCAGATGCAAGATGCCTCACTCTGACAGGTTTCCGCTGAGGACGGAGTTTAAATGCGTCCATGAAAAAAGGAAAACCTCTGAAGCGTATTCCTCCTACACTTCTCTGTCCAGATGGTCAGCATGTTCCAAACTGGGCCGGTTTTAGCAAATATGATGAATCGCTTCTGGTCACGCTGATGCACAAAGTCACAGCTGGGAGATGCGAATATTTAGGACGAGTTCGCTGAAGAAGAGACTTTATTTTCACTGCAACTGTAAAAGGACGCAGCGGATACCGATGAGGAGGTGGTGGAGGGATTAGAAAATATTCTAATTAATGCAGGGACGATCAAAGTGTGGGTCGAGGGCCATTTGTGGCCCCTGAACTGATTTTGTGTGGCCTCTCACTGTAATCAAATGGTTTGAGCTGACGAGGATATTTATTTTTAATTGGGGAAGAAGTACAAAGTGTTCACCCTTAACTAAACAAACTTTTTGCAAAGAAACAAAATCTGTCCAGTTCAACAACAGAGAGTGATCTAAATCTTGCTTTTATTGCTCTGAACTGACTAAATATGTTTTCAATAAATACCTGACAAATATTTCCAGAAAAAACGGGGGATTGTTAAGCGATTTGGCTGTTTTTAGAAGCAGTAGAGACCTAAAAATTAAAAAAACAGAAAGAAAAACTTCAAAATACAATTTAACAGATGTATTTTCCTTCCTTTAATGCTCTTCTTGCACATCTTGTTCTAGTTTAACGGATAAAATGTCTGTTGGCTTTAAATGCTCCAAACAGAAAGGATCATCATGATTCGATTTGAATTGATAATTAGTTGAAAATTGACTTTGTGACAGCTATTATCATTTCAAAAATATATTTATGTAACAGTTTGGAGCCGAAGCCAAGGTGAGCGTTCCTTATCCTCCTGATCATTGGACGACCCAGATGACTCAAAGCTGGTTGTACAACGACTTGGCATGTTGTCACGCCCACACTGCTGTCGGATGAAAGCTTGTCTTCTATCATAAAACCACAAATGGCTAATGAATAGAACAAAATAAAAACAGTTGAGCTTTATTTCAGTCAGATTGCCCACCACAGCCATCAGCCTTTAGCAGCCAAACTTGAAACAATGTGAGAGCCGACATTAGAATGATGAAATCGCTGAAACGGGAGAGTTGGCTTCTCTGTTTCCTTCGCACGTACAAACAAAGAACTTTTTTAATTCTCCCTGATTAAAAGCTTGAACATAAAAGTGGCTGCTCTGGTCCTAAAGTGATACTTATCCTCTAAGATCTCCACATTTTGGGAAAGAAAGGCCCCCGCAAGCCTTTGATACTTTGTCATTGAAAGTTTATATTGCTGTTATATTCTGCAAATATTCTCCTTAAATCACAAACCTGTGCAAAATGATTTCCTAAAACTAAAGCAGATGGGAGGATGTTTGAAATTACTGGCACAAGCAAGGAAGCAGATGCCGTTTTCTGCTGCTCAGAGGTAAATCCCACTGAAACATCTTCTGTTAAAGACAGTTTAAAACTGCAGAATCTAAAATAAAGATCCTGAATCCACCATCCATCCTACCCTCTGACTTTCTCTGATTATAGAAAATTACGTCTTCAAGGTTGGAGCAGTTTTTGGCTCCATTTTGCTTTAACCTTAAACTTAAATGTCATTGTTTCGGTTTGGTCTGTTCCCCTCCTGGCCTGTGGGGGCGCTGCACCAAGAGTCACTGAAGGAAACGACACAAAAACCTCTGAAGACACTGAACGCAACAGTTTTTGTAAACAGAAATGGAGTGGCGTCAGATTTTAGCGGTGGTAGGATTTCTCTCTTGTTTTTGGTAAAAACCATGAGCCATTTCTCTTAAGTTTATTTATTTTTTCCTAGTTTTTAGTGCAACTGTCTTAGTACACTTGAAATAAAACAAAACTAACATAAGTAATCTTCCAGGAATATCTTATTTTTCAGTCAATAATTTAATATGTAATTTGAAATTATATTTTAATATTTTAAAAAAGCACTAGTTTTAAGATTTTTCACTTAAAATATGAAAAAAATGTTTTTTATAAGTGAAAAGGTACCAGTACTTTATTTTTCATCAAGATTTAGCATTTATTGACTTAAAATCTTGNCTTGTGAGTCAGTTTTGTCTTATTTCAAGTGTACTAAGATATTTGAAATAGAATCTAGATAAAAATATGTGGTAAAATTTTGTGGTTTTGCAGTGTACTACACATTTGACTTTACAGCATTCACAATTTGATCAAGAGAGAAAATTCAATCTAGCAGCCTAGTGAAAATTTCATTAGCAGCTGCACACAGACAATTGCTACATGCATTCATTTCATGTCACACATCACTATGCAGGTGCTCAGCTCAACTCAGCATGCTAAATGCTCAAATTAATTATGTTTAAAGAATTATTTACTTAAAATAAGCTCCTATTTCTTGCTGAAAAGTTACTTGTAAGTCAGTTTATCTTATTTCTAGTGTACTGAGATATTTGTACTAGAAATTAAAAGCTAATTGGTAAGATTTTGTGTTTTTGCTTCCAGTGACCATTAAGTGAAGTGTGAACTCTTTCTTCTGACTGATTTTATCTTTCTTTTCCTTTGTTTAACTGTCCCCCCCCCGTCGCTCACACTTTCACTCTGCTGCTCCAGTGGCGCCTCGACTCCTAATTACTCCCACAGTTACTCCAGCAAACGCAGAACTGCTTTTGCAAAACACCTGAAGGCGGCGACAATTTGAGCGCTTGTTATCCTGCTGATTGAGCCTCATACAGTAGCATGGCACAAATTGAAGTGAGGCTATCAAGGCTGTCATTTTCCTCCTGCACTGATTGTAAAACACCATGTTGAACACGATGTCCCGGAGAACTTTAGTCCGAGACAGCCGCCTGGTTTCAATCATGTCTTCGCTTTTATGCTACAAAAGTGCATTTGTTCGCCTTGGCACGGCAGGGAAAGATTTGCATTTTAACCCATGCTCATTTTATGATATTTCAAGAGCCTGCAGGCTGTCAGTGCTCAGTGGAGAGGAACACTCTCAGCCATGCACGCTAATGGACCAGATAGCCAGTTATTTATTCAAATTGCTGTCCAGCTCATGCATTTTCTCCATGCATTCCTTTTTCTCCTTAACATAACTGCAATAGGTTTCCATTCCAGCTCAAAGTCGAGTCTGCTATTCAGATTGTTGTAATTGAAGTATAAAAATATTCTGGGCCTGTTTAGTTTTCTGTCAGGCAATTTAAATAACTTGCAGAACTCAATTTAAAAAAATTCATTCCTGACGTTTTGCTGTTTTCTGCATATTTTCGCATTTAAAGAACTAGCTGACTTGCTTTTGCAGAAGAGGGTTCAGGGCCACTGGAATAAGGAATTCACTGAGATTAAAGTTAGAGTTCTGACTTTGAAGCAAATGCTGCTCTTCTGTTAATGAAATGGTGTCTTTAATGACGCCTCGGCCACAAAAACCCTGGAGTAAATGCATCATGTTCCTCCACAACTTTCACCTTGGTCCCTGAAGCTGTTCCTGCCCATCTGCTTAAAGTCAGAATTATGAGAAAATTTAAGAATTAAGAAAAAAAATAAAACATTTTGAAAAATCTTAATCCGGAGGGGGGAAAAAAATCACAATTTTGATACTGAAGTTGGAGATTAAAGTCAGAATTCTGAGAAAAAGCCAGTTTTGAGAAAAAAGTCATGATTTTAAAATAAAGTAGGAATTCTGCAATTAAAGTCAAAATTGGGGGGAAAAAAGTCAGAATTTGGCTAAAAAAAAGTCTGATTTCTGAGAATAAAAATTCTTATATCAAAGTAAGAATTCTGAAAAATCGTCAATATTTTCAGAAAAAACTCGGAATTTTGAAAATAAAGTCAGAATTCTGCAAATACAGTCAAAATTAGGAAAAAAGACTGAATTCAAAGACAAAGTCAGAATTCTGTGAATAAAAGTCCAGTGTAACTCCATCTAGGAATTTTACTACCTCCAACATTTCTCAACATTCCAAGAAAGTTGGAATGTTGAGAAAAACGTCTGAATTCTGATATTAAAGTTGTATTTTGAGAAAGTTCTGAGATCTTCCAGTTGTCTGATCCTCTTCCTCTGTGTTTTTATGATTGGACCGTTGAATGTCCCAGACGTTTGGCTGTCAGGCAGCCATCTTGTGCGCCGCGGTGTAAATGTAGCAGTGATTTACGGCGGGCGTCTAAGTAGAGCAGCCATGCACCGATGCACAGAACCAACCATCCTGCACATCGTTTGTCAAACTCCACCATAAAGTAATCAAGATGGGAAACAGAACATGAATTTCCTGCTTTCTCAGTGGCAACGACGTTCATTAAATGCAGCCATTCCTGCTTTTTCACATTTCCTTCACAGATAAAATCATGTTCTCCTTTATTTTCTTGCATCACTCTGACTTCCTAAACTTATTGCTTTTTTTCTGCATACACTTATTTTTATCTATGCAGCTCTGGTCAGCAACAGCCTTGAGGCACATATGAAAAACAGATGGAAACTCTTATAAATTTAAATAAATTAGAACCGTACACAATCAACAGAGCAGAAAAATAAAAATGAACAACTTTAGGTTTTATTGAATCTTTATTTACATGTGGAAAGAAAAAATATGAGCCAAAATTTTAGATTAAAAATGATCTTCACAGTATTAACAAATTATTTATGATTTTGGTCGTATGTGGAATTTATTTCAGTTTAATTTGTTTATTTTTGGGTTGTCTTGTATTATTTTGGATATTTAAAACAGTTCCAATATTTTGTGTTTACAAAATTAAACTTTATTTGTGTTTGACAGAGTGAATGTGCATTATTGTTCATATATTTCTTGAAAAATGTATACAATACTATTGCTTATTGCAATACTTTATTGTCCAAGAAAATTAGTTATCACAAATTTGGAGCTATTTTAGGGTATCTTTAAAAACTATACAGCTTTGAAAAGCAGAAGTGGAGAATCCTGCACAACCAACAAGAATGCAGCAAGTGGTTTCTGATTAGTAAGTCAACAACAAAACACTTATCTTTTAAACACACAGTGGTAAAACCAGCTGACTAAATGTGCTGGAGCTCCACTGGGGTTGCTAGGTAACGGGCGGAACTCCACTGGGGTTGCTAGGCAACGGCTCGGTGTGACACTGCCATCGGGAGGCTTCTGAAACTAACTGGTTTTCCCAAGCCAAAAAGCATTATCTTATTACACTTGGGCTTTTTAGAAGCAGAAGAGACTCACATGGATGAACAAAAATGTTCAAAACTGTGAATTTTGCATAATAATCAATAATAATGTTGATGAAAAATTCCTGGTTCGAACATGGGAAAAATATGTTTTTGCAAGTGAAATAATCTGCCGGTGGAGGGAGTACATTTTCATTGACATTATTGAATTAAAACAAGCTTCTATATATTGTATATATTATAAGTTACTTACAAGTTTTCTCTTATTTCAAGTGTATGAAGATATTTGTATTTGTGTATGAAGATTAGAAACTGGACCAAAACTACTGGGTAAGATTTAGTATTTTTGCAGTGAAGGTATGAAACCAGACAGAAATGTGAAATGCAGCATCCCAGCGACAGCCTTCGATTGTTTCCTGTCTGAGCGCTCAGCCGACCTCTGAGCCAGCTTCAGTCTGGCAGGGCGTCACAGGAAAGTTTCATATCCAATTTCCAATTTTCTTTACTGTCTCCAGAGGAAGGGGAGCTACTGTGATCATTTAGCTGCTTTAGCCGCTTGATAAGCAAATACTCTGGCCTGTGATTTAAGCGTTGAGCCAAAGAGGAAAGTAATTTGCAATCATCTATTGCTGAGCAGAGCTGCTTTCAGTTCCCTCTCATATTTTGCACATTCAGATAATATTTCATTGGCTCTGTTCCTCCAGATCAGTGGTTTTAGCTCCGGTTAGCAATCTCACTCTGTGTGCTCTGTATTTTTCTGCAGATGCCTCACGTCTGCAGCCAGACTGTCAAGCAGGGTGATTTTCTTTGGGGCATTTTCCCTACTGTGTCTTTTAACTCCCTGCACTTTGATTCATGCGCGGCATTGTTTAGCTATGGCAAAGTTTCCCACCGCAGCGGTGCCAGATTTGTTCAGTTTTCACACTTTAGTGGGATTTGCTTCCTGTTAGTTTGGATTTCTTATTTCTGTGAGACAAAACTGTGAATTAGTTTTATTAAAAACACAAAATGAAGTTCAACAAACTGACTAATCTGGAGTTTTTGGTGTAAGAGCAACAAAATCAGCAAGATTACAGCTAATTCACTGAGATTTCTGCTCATTCGTGTTCATTTTGTTTCTACAAAATAGTGATACATCATTAAGGAAAAGACAAATGTATATTTTCCTGACCTGCCAGTTTAGATTAACTGGACTTCCAAAAAGGGAACCATTTCCTTTCAACTTTCTAACCTGCTTTGTTTCTTCAGGTGTTTTCATTGATAGACTTGGTTCGATTGGAACCAGAATTTACAACATTTGTTACATTTTCATCTGCTGTGGTTCTTTTTCACACTGCTCTGTGTCAAACGAACCAAACCCTGTGAACAACCTGTTCCCCTCCTCGCCTGTGGGGGCGCTGCACCAAGAACCACTGAAGGAAACGACGTGAAAACCTCTGAAGACACTGAGCGCAACTTCCTTCTTCACAAAATGGAAACAGAAGCGGAGTGGAGTCAGATTTTAGCGGTTGGAAGGTTCTTCTTTTGTCTTTGGTAAAACATGTTGAGTCATTTCTCCTGCTAGCGCTAGGCTAACACGTTTGTTTTGGGTGTATTTACCCAGAATGCTCTGCACTGCAATCTACTTCCTACTTGCTTGGCGTTCACATACGCATTCGAACCGTTCACTTCAACCAAGCCGAGGCCGAGGTTTGAGGCAGACCAGATGAACCGGAGTATCTAGACAGTCTGCTTTAATCGAATCCAGTTCAAAATAGAAAGTCCAGTTTGTTTGGGGAGGTGTGAATGCGTAATCTAACTCTGCTGTGAACCAGAGAAGTGTAAACCTATATTTATTTGGTTTCTCGTTTTTGCATTACAAATGATAAAAATCCCTTTACACCATTTTCTCCTCCTCTTTCAAAAGAAAAACTTGAATTGTTGTTTTCTGATAACGTATTGAACTGTATGAGGGAATATTTCCTTTTTGAGAAACTGCAGAAAGAGAATCGCAAAAACCACAGAATTTATGAACAAGCTGGTGACAAAGTCACTGCAGGAACTTTTTTAATGATGTAGGGACATCGGTCTCAGAAACGGTTTATTGAGAGAGCAGTGCGACCCGTCTGCTCACTCATCATTACATCTGTATGTAAAGACAGACAATAGTGTTGCATAAGCCTTCGTCAAGTTGTTGTTTGCAACAAGGCATCTAGTTAAGACACGTTTCTTTCCTCCTCTTCAGATGATTAAAGCCCCTTTGATGCCCTGCCTGCTTCCTGCACCTCGAACACCCACGCTACAGTAGCACCGCCTGCGCTTTATCTCCCAACTCTACTTCTGTTACCTTGGCATATGATGCCTTCAGGGCCTTTTGAAGCATCGGTAGATCCTGCACCAGAGAGAGAAAGGTTCACATTTAGGTCACTGTAAAAGCAAAGAGGTTGAAATGTCGTCTGTACCTGCAGAACTCTGTCAACAAACACAGAAAGCAAAGAAACAAACTGATGGATTATTCATAGAAAGTCTATTAAAACTGCAAACGTATTATAAAGTCTAAACTTTTCCTCACATGGGGCAAAAACCGTCAAGACAAAAGCGTCTTTGAATGAGCTTTCTGTGTTTAACGATTATTCAGAAACTTAAGAGTTAAGTTCTTCTAATATCTGAACCAAAACACGTGGTCAAGAAAAGACAAATGCTTTTTATTCTACCAAACATTTTACAATTTAAGGATTTTTAATTTTGTAGTTAATAATTTTGACTTGAAATAATCCACCTGTGTCAATCACTTGTGATTTACAAATTTGTGTTCGGGGCTGAAACGATTAATCGTGATTAATCGACTATTGAAATAATCGTCAACTAATTTAGTAACTGATTAATTGTTCACTGGAGCATACAGACTTTTAAAATGCAATTTGCAGAAAGACCAACATGGCCAGAGTTGTAATTAAGTCAAAGCTGCACAAAACATATTAAGCTTCTGTATTTAGTTTTTATCTGATTTCAAGTGTACTAAAATATTTGCACTAAAATTTAAACAAAAAATTTTGGGTAAGTAACTTTTCAGAAAGAGTTATAAGCTTGTTTTAAATCAATAATTCTTAAATGTAGATATTTTTACACTAATATTAAGACAATTTTCCTGTTTTAAGTGAAATAATCTGACAGCAGAGAAAGAATTGAGTTATTTGTGTGAATCCCTCTGGGTTTACAGTAGGCGTTTCCCCTGCCTTCGCTTATTCCTCTTAGATTTAGAAAATGTATTCCTGGCTGAATCCCTTCGTATTCCCACAGAGCCGCACTGTTTCACAGAGAACGACGCAGATGCTGAAAATAGTCCAGGTTTTGACAGGAAGCAGAAAGAGACACAGCAGATCCACCTGTCGGACGCACACTTTGCTTTCCACAGATTTAATTCTGCTTTTTCTGGTTCGTCCTCAATGTTTTTGGAGGGTTTGCACTTTTCAGCATTAATAAACACATGAAGCAGATTCTGCCTGAACCTTAAACTCCCTGGATGGAGTCACTAAAGGTTTACTGAGACATAAAACCTTCACAGATTTTCATATTCCCTCTGGATTTACCAGCAGTGAGACACTCAACACAGATCACTACTGGAATATAATAAATGTGTTTTAATGTGCAAATTGGCTGAAAATGAGCCAAAATTTAACAAGCGATGCATAAGCCTGTCGCAGTAAATCCAATCAGAAATTTAAAAATGATAAAAATGTCCATTTCCATGATTTCTTGTTTTTCTCTTTTCTCTATTTTTGCACAAACTGAAGTCGTTAGTCTGGTGTTTTGGTCTCAACTAGCTTTTTTTTAAGGTGATTATGTTTACATAGACTTTATAATTAATTTTAGTTAATGAGTTGTTTTATTTTGTATATTTAAAATGGCTTCCAGTTCTAGTGTTAAATATCAATTTAAATTACAGTTTATTGATCTTTGAGAATGTATGAATGATTGCATTACATCATTATATCACTTGAAAATATTCTCAAAACAATATTATTATTTATCACAATCATTTCTTTGCAGAAAATTTGTATTGCAGTAATTTGAAACATAAATAATAACTGGAAACTCTTTCTTACATTTAAGCTCAATAATCTTTTTTTTTTCCAGTTCTCACATAAAAAACATTCCAGTGTCATATTTTAACATGTTTGTCACTTTTTAACCACAAACTTTAGTGTGCGATTGTGATTACAGACCAAAACAAATGAATGTGTAACTGTGAAATAAAGTAAATTATGTTAAATGATTAAACTTTTTTATTTTTTTAAATAGAGTGACATTCACTCAGCCTCCCTCAGGAGGTACTTTTGTAGAACCAACTTCAGACCATTCTTGTTTTTTTCAAAATAACTAAAGCTCAATCGGATTGGATGGAAAGTAAGCGGTTACCTAGCAACCCACCCCAAGCTCAGCCCAGCCCGTTACCTAGCAACCCAAGCTGAGTTCGAGCACCTTTGGTCAGCTGGTTTAACCGCTGTATGCGCTGTGCAAAGTGTTTTGTTGTTGACTTAATGTGTAGAAATCTTGCTGGACGTCCAGGAGGCTCCACTTCTGCTTATCAAAGATGTATGGTTGTATATTTGTGCAAAATAGGCAGAACTAAGCAGACAAACAAATCATTATCTAAGAAGATTTGTGGAAAAACGAAATTACTGAACATGTTTTATATCTATCCTAACCTGTTCAGTGAAGTATAATAAATAACCCTAATGAGTTAAATTTGTGTAGAGATGTAAATCCTGTTTTTCTTTCAATGCAAATAATCTAAATCCTTCCTTTAACTCCTCCAGAATGACACCACCGAGTGTCTCCCAGCTCATCCTGCCCACATTTACAAACGCTGCAGCTCTGAGTTTCTACATATTCATAACTTTCCTGAAATCTGCAGCTTCTTCTTCTTCCTGCAACTCACCGAGGTTTTCCGCCAAAAGTTTGGTAATTAATTCCAGGGTTGATGGGAGTTTTCTCTGTCTTGTCCCTCTCCATCTCTCAGTGGGAAGGAAGAAGTCAGGAGGAATGAGGAGGGACGTGTTGGTCTGCAGGAGGAGTGATTTATTCTCACACATTTCCACTGAAGCATCATGAATAAATTCAGTTAGGTGAGCCTTTACAAGTAGCTCTCTGATTGTTTTCTGTCGTCCCAACGGACCAGAGGAGCTGCGATGCGATTTCCAAAGCATGTAAATCTGCTATTCTCTCAGGGCCTCACTGAGATATTTGGTACTTTTTATTCATGCTGTAACTCTATTCTACATTTATCAACTGGAAAAAACTGATGTTTGTAAAGTAGCTAAAATAAATCTTTTTCTTGACGTTAAAGCTCTAAGTAAGAGCATAAAGAGAAGATCTGGCTTCACTGCCTGACTCATTGATCCACTCTGTGACCTTCGGCTGGTGAAACCCATTACCCGAAAAAAAGAAACTAATTGTTTTGCAGCATATTGATAAATCAGTGACACACTGTCTAGTCATTTATTACAAACAGGTTTTTAAAAACAAGAAAACAAGCAATCAGTAGGACAAGAGAAAACCTGCGCACATGTAACCAACAACAAAAACAATTTCTAACTTTCGGATGTGGAATTATTCACACGTCCCAAATCTATTAAAAAAGATCTAATCTCAAAGCTTCGCTTATTGGCGAGTTCGTGATTTTAGGTTTTTAAAATTTATAATTTTTTTAGGCTCACAAGCTCTTCAAGGTGGTGGCATCAACTAACTCACTCGTTCTTTGGTTACCTAGCAACTCACTCGTTCTGTCGTTACCTAGCAACAACTTGCTGAGTAACACTGCAAAACACAAAATTATACGCTGAACAAGTATTTTTGTTCTAGTTTCCACTGCAATTGAAATAAGACAAAACCAACTTATAAGTTACTTTTCAGCAAAATAGGATCTTGTTTTAAATTAATAATTCCTTCATCTTGATGAAAAAGGACTGTTTATGTTGGCAAATTATTGCACATACCACTTGTTTCGAATTTCTTTCAAGTCATACTTGATGAATATATCATTTTTATAACAACTGAAGGAAACATATTTACTTGACTGTGCTACAAAATGGCGTCATGTGCCTGGAAAATACAAAGTTCTGCCCCTTTAATTTTAAGAACTAATCAAATGCTGATGCAGCTATTTATTAATATTTCAAATGTTTGTTTATGGGTTTTTATCAATACATTCTGCCCAACTGGCCCTTTAAGAACCTTCATGATGTTTTCCAAAAGGGATTTTATTGGACCTGGGTTTTGTTCGCTGCAAGGACAGAACCGCTCTGGTCCGTTAACGTGAAGGAAGAACAAGATCCAGGAGATAAGCAGCTGAAATGAGCTCAACATCGCAGATCCCTCACCGTGTCGCTGGGTTTCCATCTGAGAGCCGTTACTCTGCGGTCCAATCTCAGGTGGATGGAAAGATCCACGTTGATGAAACCAGATCCTGAAGAATAATTCTCCCCATTTCCTCCTTCTGGATCTATTACAGTATTATTTTGTTTTCTTTTGGCTTGTACACAGTTACAGTGGATGTTTGTGTTTTTCATTCAGTCAAGTGTAAACTGAACCTCAGCTGCAGGCGGACGGGCCATCGGGCTCACCGGGTCGTTTCCCGGTGGCCGGGTCAGTTCAGGATGGCTGAGGGGCCGGGCCAAAGGGTCGGGTCAAGTCTCACTTCCCGGTTGCCGGGTCGGACCAAAGGGTCGGGTCAAGTCTCACTTCCCGGTGGCCGGGTCAGTTCAGGATGGCTGAGGGCCGGACCAAAGGGTCGGGTCAAGTCTCACTTAATAAAAAACAATCCACACGTTTATGTGATTCACTCTGGTTTCTGTGAGGCTGAAATTCCCACAACCTGCAGCCGCATCACTCAAAACATCGTTTATTGATGAGAATCTAAATATGACCGATTAGGCAACTTTTACTAATATTAGTAATACTAACATGTTTCTTATCAACAAATCCCTTAAAATGATGGAGATTTTGTGGCAAAGTAATTCCAAAAGGGATATTTTTTGGAATTAATTGGAAAAAGGAATGAGACTCGATAATCATAAATCTATATTCAGGTCAGGGCTCAGGCTCTAATCCAACCTTTTTATTTTATTTTCTCTTAAGACTCTTAAGCCTCAGATTGAAAACATTGCTTAACCTGTAAAGCCCACGAGTCAAATTATAAGGTCTTAGCTAATATTTTCTATAATTATTCATAATTACCAGCGGTCAAAATTTTTTATTTTGCTCATCTGTCATCTATTAATAAGTAAGACTTTATATATACAGACTTTTCCATGCAGTCAAAGGTAAATTTCAATGTTATAGTGAACAAACAAGATATTTAAATAACAGTAACACAATTGAATAAAGTGGAATTATTATTATTATTATTATTATTATTATTATTATTATTATTATTATTATTATTATTATTATTATTATTATTATTATCATCATTATTATTAATTTATTAATAATTAAATTTATTATTTAATTATTGTTTTTGTAGTTGTTTAACACACTGATAATGTTTTCATTGACTAACCTGCAATACTTTTTTCTTCTTTTCATTAATTTAATGCACCATTATCATGTATCTTGTACTGGGATGTAAAACAAATTTAATAAAATAAAACATTTTAAAAACATAACATAAGAATTTGAATTCAACTGGAATAAAATTTAATGAACAAAGAGCTTAATAAATACCACAAATGAGAAAAACATCAGAAACAAACAACAAAAGATTAAGAAATATTCTGGGATTTAATCAAAAACGTAAGAAAACAAAAGATAAACTTACAAATAAAAAAAATTGACAAATTACATTAAAAAAAACAACGTCCAACTAAAAATGAAGATAAAAAGATCGATTTTTAATTTACTTTTGCTAACATTATCAATGTTTGCTGCCTTCGATCCAAAGTCCAGGACTGAAATAAACCAACAGAGGAGCTTCACATCAATTCACATGAACCAATAACACTTAAAAAGATAAACTGCATTTTAAGTTTTGTTTCTGAAACAGTTTATCTCCTGCTGAACCGGGTCTTTCTGGAGAAACGGCCGTTTCTCAAGTCATGGACAGTCTGCAGATGAAAGCAGCGAGCGGATCGTTCAATCCATAACAGCATCAGAACGGCCTGATCATAAAAAACACAGCCGCACGTTTTCATGTGATTGGACTGAACCGCACGGCGCTTCTCTGACCCTAACTCAGCAGAGTTAATGGATTCCTCCGACTTCTGTGTCACAAAGACCCAGGAAGTGAATTCCTCTCACATCTCGCAGAAAGAATTGGATGACCTTTCAGGTCGCTCCTGCGACCGAGATGCTTCGTTCTCTCTCTTGATTTTAAGATTAAGAAGTGAACTGTGGAGAAGTGAAAGAGTGAAGAGATGAAAAGTTTTAGACACCCAGTTAATCACAGCTTCTCTTCAGTAACCAAACATTTTTAATGTCACTAAATGGAGATAAAAAATGAGTCCAACATGGAAAAACAGCAAAATATGACACTGCAGCTGATCGGTTGTGGAAATGAAGCATCTGAAGGACACTTTACGTTTGTGCTTTAAACAAGTTTATAGAGTTTAATGCAAATTTTCCACAAAAACGTTAAAAAAAACAAACATTGGGCTTACGAGGTGATGCTACCTCCCACCTGCAGGTGGCAGTATCCCTATTTCTGCTACACTGCTCCCTCAGTCTTACTTTATGTCATAATCTCTGATTGACGTAGAGAGAAAAAAAGTCACATTTAGTGTAAATATCACAAAGTTTCTCTAAATTAGCTCCACAAATCAGAGATTCTGACTGCAAAAAACCACAAATCCAGCCTCTTCTTTACGATGGCTGGCTGCAGATAGAGATATGGGAGTACATTTCTGCCACAAAACTCAGAAATGTTCCAGAAAAAAAACATTTCTGAGCTCCAAAAGTCAAAGTCTGTAATCTCACAAATGTTTAACTTCTGCAAGTGCCGTAATTTGCTGGCAGCTGACACAATTTATTTCACATTAATAGATTCGTACACAAGAAACAAAAGATATTATATCTGTAATTTTGGTGTGTTTTAGGTTTATAAACGCTTGATATAGTTCCAGTTCGTGCTTCTCAAAGTGAAACTTTAAAGCTCCTTTAAACGATTCTACGCTGCCAGCAGACAGGATCAATACTGAATATCATTTCTGCTTCTTTTTTTCTATTTTTTCTGTTGTTAAAAGTGTTTAAAAATATCCTGAAATCTCATGAGTTATTTTCCTTCCCTCAAGCTGCACATCTGGGTTAAGTGCAGAGCTTTGTTTCACGTATAAGCACAAAAACCAGCAGGAAATCCTCATTAGAGATGCTCAGAACCGCGTGGGTTTCTGTATTCAAACAGATCTTTCTCTTCTTAAAGCGAACAAAAGAGGAAACTCTGGGTGTCTGTAGATTATGTGGTTAGATTCTTCTCATTAAACTCTGTTTTTGTGGAAAATGTCTCTCCTGCGTTTCATCATCGGATCCAAACAGAACCAGATAGGATACATTGGTTAATTTTTTAATATGTTAAAATGCAGTTGAAGCATTTTCCTCCATGAAACATGTAAATTTATCATCTTGGTTTAAACTGTAACTCAGTACAACCTCTGATTGCAACCTCTGAATTTTATTTCATCAGGTTGTTACATCTGAAGCTGTTTTCCATTACTGGGAATAAAATTCATCTTGTTTCCTCTATAAAAGTTTGTCACAGAAATAATTTGCTGTAATGTGAAAAAAGGGGAAAATATGTAAGACTTTTTGCAAGGCAGTGCATATTTAATGTAATCCATCAGGAGCAGAAGTCGGATTGGAAAATCGGGAAAACCGGGACAATTCCCGGTGGGCAGGTTGGACAAGTACGGCAAGCCATTTTATCATAAAATGAATGTCACCTCAACTATCTGCAATTACATTCCAGATATCTAAAAATTTGTTTTGACCACATTTTAAGATAATTAGTAGGGATGAACTGATATGAAAATCTGAGTCGATATCAACATCCGATATTAAAACTCTGTTATGGCCGATATTTATTGATATTAAATATATTTCACTATCTTTTTGACACCAGATGAAAACTAGAAACAGACGGCAACAACTGGACCTGTTGCAATAAACAATAAACCAATTAATCGCATGATAAATTAAAATGAGCTCAATAATTTTGATTTGCATGATATATTGTTTTCCTACCAAAAACTGGATAATAAAAGTCTTCAGTCTGGTGTTTTTGTCTCAACCGGACATTTTTAATTATTTACAGAAACTTTATAATTCATTTAATTTGTTGTTTCTTTAGTTTTGTTTATTTATTTAAAAAGTCTTCCAGTTCCAGGGTCATGAAACTGTGAGTATATTGAGACATTATGGTACAGAACAGATAAAATGTGATAAAACATTTTTTTGCCCTTCTGCTTCTCCCAGTGGTAACTACAATCAACCAATCAGAGCCAGGAGGCGGGGATGACTGACGGTGACTGACAGCACTAAGCCCCTCCTCCTGGCTCTGATTGGTTGCTTTTGGCCAGGAGCCAATTACCATAGCAGCTAACTAGAGGAGATCAATTTTTTCACAGATTATTTGCCTCATTTTTAACTGTCACATCATGGTGACAGTTTCAACAAATATGTAAAAAAAAAAAGAACATTTTCTATAAAAGTTGCGTACTGCAGCTTTAAGAAGAACTTAATTTTTCTTCCTCCTGTGAAAAAAGGTGAAGCTGATCCAGAAACCTGTGACTGTTCAACATATTGGCTGGGTAAAAACACAGAGCAGAGCAGACAGTGAGCGAGAGAAACTGAACAAACTAATGAAGGAAAATAGCTGTGTGTGTGTGTGTGTGTGTGTGTGTGTGTGTGTGTGTGTGTGTGTGTGTGTGTGTGTGTGTGTGTGTGTGTGTCTGTGTGTGTGTGTGTTGGCTCTGGAGACCCAGAAGCTTCTCATCATGATGGACCGATCCGCAGATCTAAAGCACAACGTCCTGATTAAACAGCATCCTCACTTTGAAAGGTCTTCATCTTTGCTGCATCACCGACTTTAAATCAACATAAAAAGTTTCACAGCGATACAACTGTTCATTTCTTTTATTGTAGCTTTGTGTGAACCATTAATCTTTATTACTCCCCTGCCTGACACCAGTGTTGTATATTTTAATACTCTCAGCAGCAAGGTTTTCTCTTCTGATTATTATTTTTTATCTCTCTCCAGATCTTGAATTTCCTGAAAAACAAACATCATGAATTGTTTTATGGTGGTAAATAATGATGATATCTTCCTATTTCTGTTGGTACTCATGTTTCTTAGCTATAAACTGACCTGAAAGCCTCATATCTCACATAAAAATGGAGTGTCTAAACAAGTTTACTCGGATTTGAAGAAGATAAAAACCTCCTGTGGTTTTTACTGAGGTTTTCCACCACAGGCTGCAGAGGTAAACTTAGCCTCCCAAACGATTGGAAAAGTCTTTAGCTTTTTGTCTCGTAATATGCTAACCAGTTTGAGATCTTATTTTAAAACTGGATATTGGCAATTATTAATCTGTGCAAACAAAAACTAAACATGGTGTTCCTCAAGGCTACATTCTAGGGATACATTTAGTTTAGTCAGTGGTGGGAACACCTGCGCTAATACGCTGATATCACAGCTAATTTTTAGCTTAGCAGTTTAGCTAACTTTGAAAATATTCACCACACTTAGCTTCCTAAAATTAATTTTTCCAGATACATTCAGAAGTGCTAATTTACTCACCCTCTGTGTTGACCTTTTGATTATCAGCTGCTAAAACTCTTTTAGTAATTAGATGTTCATGCTCTTATTTTGAAGGGGATAAAGACTGTTTACGCAGCAGTCCTGCTTCCTTTGCCAAGTTCCTTCTTTTTTTCCAATAATATTATGTAAAACATGAAACATACAGGAAGAAAATTAAAATGGACAGTAGAGACCAAGATTAGCATTAGCAGAACTAATATTTATTTCTGTTTTTATGGCGTAAAGCTCTTTGAACTGCCTTGTTGCTAAAATGTGCTATACAAATAAACTTGGCTAATGCTTCAGGACGAGTCCAACTAACTTTAGTTAGTCCTTTTAGTCAAAGCAACGTATCAACTGCTTCTTTAAATTACGACTTAACATCTTAATTATTACGTTCAGCTTTCTCAAAAAAGTTGAACATCATTTTATTAGTCATGTTATTTCAAGTTTTATCTATTTGTTTGTTTTGTATTTGCATATTTACAGTTTAATGTTTATTTTATGTAATCCTTAAATGTTTCTATCTTTCTTACCATGCACTGGATGACACACTTATGCTAATGTGCTAATAGATGAGCTAATATTTCAGTTAACGCTTTAGCATTTATGCTAACTTTACTTTAGCACACTTAACTTCCCTCAATTTTTCCAGGTAAATCTCAACTTGCTAATTCACTTGTTGGTTTGTAAACTTTTAGCAGATTAAAGTTTGAAGTTTTAGTGATTAATAGTTAAGAACTATTTTTAAGTAGCTAAGCGGTTCTATTGCTGCTCTTATTTTGAAATGTTTACGCAGCTCTTCTACTTGAGCCTCTGCAGGACAATTTAACGCATGTTGTGTCATTGAAACATGGTGAGTATTAATGCGCTTGAATTTAGTGCTTTAGCTTCCACTAAATACCATGTTGTATAGCATGTTAGTGATACTAATGTTTATGATTAGAGCTTTAAGATTAGCGCTGCTAACGTTTTTCATGTATTTATTGTTTTTAGTGTAACTGTCTTATTTTATTTGTTTCTGTATTTCCCTGGAAACTATTTTTGAATTACAACACCGGTACAATAAAAATAAACCTGCCTGCCTCCTTTGCCATTTGGACAGTCTGAAATCCCCATGACATTTTTAGCCTGAAGTGTTTAGCAGTCTGAAGGCCACTGGAAGCTTATCAAAATGTATCACGCACAGTACAGTTAACGTCGCACAACAGCAGTCTTGCAAATTATCTGCTTTACAATCTCCACCATCCAACACACAGGGGACGACATGCAAATTGCACGTTTCAAATGGTGTTGGGCTTTTTAGAGATTAAGCTCCCAGCTTTCAAAGCATCTCCCCTAATGCTCAGTGGAAGGACCACAGACACTAGTGTCAGCACCCAAGCATCTTAAGCCCTGACTGAGCGAGTTCACAAAGAAACAAACTGCTGGGAAATTATCAAATGGCGTACAGTTATAAAGGAGTGAACATGATAATTCACTTTATTTATGTAGAGTATTCTGGAGTTAGCGGCCCATGTTTCTTAATCTTGCTCTTATTTTCTCCAAACGTTGTATATATACTTTAATAGTGGTAGTTGAAGTGGGTTACTTTACTAATTTTATTGTATTGGGATATTTAAGGTGACCTATTGAACAAGTTTGAATAGATTTATCAGCTGTACAAAACATGTTAAAATCTTTACACAAAGCTATTCTTAGATCCTGAGATTTCAGTCAGTTCTGCATATTTTGAGCTGTTTTAGGGCATCTTGTCACTTTAAATCCAAACAAATTCCTGCTGTCCAAACTCAATGTTTCGATTCGAATGTGAAAACGGCTGCAAACAGATTCGCAACTGTACAACCGTACATCTTTGAAAAGCAGAAGTGAAGCCTCCTGCACAACCAACAAGGACGCAGGAAGTGCTTTCTGGATGGTAAGTCGACAATTAAACACTTGTCTTTTCTTGTCTTGTCTTTTCCAGCAGAAAGTACGAAAACATTCAAAATTAACCATATATGGTTTATCTTCTAAATAAAATTTAAGAGCCACTTTGTGTTCTTACGAATTACTTTGAAGTTCTTAAGGAAAAACATTCAACATTAAACTTGTCCTTCTGACTTTTATTTTGTAAGACGTATGAAAACAGACAGAAAAAGTATTGGATAATCGGTCCAATTTAATGAAAACCACTTCATAATTATGCCATTTAGTGTCGGGTACCACATAAAAACCCGTCAAAATACACTGAAGTTTGTTATTGTAATGCAAAAAAAGCTAAAGTGGCATGAAAAGAAACACTCCAGCTGCGAATTGTGTGTGGGGGGGGGTGAGTGTGTGTGTGTGTGTGTGTGTGTGTGTGTGTGTGTGTGTGTGTGAGTGTGTGTGTGTGTGTGCGTGTGCGTGTGTGCGTGTGTGTGTGTGTGTGTGTGTGTGTGTGTGTGTGTGTGTGCATGTGCGTGTGTGTGTTATTCTTCTTTCTTTATTATGCAGCTGACAGTCAAACAGTACAGCGGCTGTTTTTCACCATCT
>CAEFZX010027615.1:0-26720 GCA_903066825.1 Alfaro cultratus | reverse complement strand
CCCCCCCCCCCCCCCCCCCCCCCCCCCCCCCCCCCCCCCCCCCCCCCCCCCCCCCCCCCCCCCCCCGCAGCAGGAGGAGGAGGAGGAGGAGGAGGAAGAGCTGGCGTCCTTCAGGGTGAAAACTTTCAACGCTCTCAGATGCTGGTGATGTTTTTATTTCAGGGTTCCTTTATGTTCCACCAGCTGCAGAAATGACGTCCAACATGTTCTCCGCTGAACCTTTTAGTCATCAGCCAATCAGATGCCTGGCAGTTTACTGAGGAAGAGGAGGATGTGTGTGAGAGGCTGAGGTTCTGATCAACCACAGGAAAGAAAATTAGTTGGAGGGTAAAAAGAGCTCTGATGGTTAAATGAACTGAGACAGATAGAAAGAGGCGGTCTAGTCCAAGTTTCAGGTTGAAGTTCTGTGATATTTCTTCCTCTGTCAGTAATTTTTTTGTTGTTGTTTTTCTCTAACGCGTCTCCACACATCACTCACCCTGTCCACACTAATTCACTCAGATCTAATCTGGAAGATTTTCCTTCCACTAAACTTTCTGAGTGAAAAGAAGCAGACGTTTCTCCATCATGATCAGAACAAAGTGAAAGAAAACGTTTCCCTCGTAAAGCTGCTGTTAGCAAGCGAAGCCACATCCACTCTGACACTGGATTATAATCCCAGATTATTTCATTTTATTTAATATTTAGTTTATGTTTTATTGGCTGATTTTCTGTAACTTTTATTCATGTATTTAAAAATGAAGGGAGCATTTCACACTGACTTTAATATAAAGATTTTATCTCAGTTTCTCAAATTTAACTTAATGTTTATTATTTTTGTTTTATTAATATATATAAATTAATTTTACTTATTAGCATCCTGTATAAAGAGGCCTCCTCTTACTAAAGTTATAAATATTATGTAACTGATTAGCCCATTATTTCTCTCAGCTTTTCTTCGAAACGGGAAAAACAAGCGAGAATAAAGTCGGACGGATTCACTGATTGATCCAAACCTGAAGAGAACGAAGAACTCTGGATAATCTGAGAGATTAGAAACGTTAGAGGACAGAAAAGTTTGAACAAAGAACTGACAGCAGAAGATTCTGTTAAAAACAAGAATTAAAATGAGATTCTGGGATAAATGTTGGATTTTCTGCTGCTGCAGGAATTTATGCGTCTGCAACAGAAGCAAATAAAAATATCAGTCATGTTTCCTGTAATTAAACATATATTTAATAAAAGCCTACACATTTTTACAGTGCATTGAGGACAGTTTAGTTTGGGTTCAGTCATTAACAACCCAGTGAGTCTGTATTTAATGGACTTACTGGTTCTCAGGATGAAACCAGTTCAGCTTTTTAGTTCAAACGTGAAGTTTAAATATTTCTTTTTCTACATTTTCCCTCATAAAATCAGAATATTTTCAGATTCAACAAAATCAGTTGTTTCTCTAAATGACAAACTGAATATGCAATATTTTGATTCTTTAATGGTGAGAAATAAAATCAGCCATTTTTAATAGTTTCAGGTAGAGTTAAAGTCACAGCCAATAAAACGCGGCTGCTCATGACCTTCATGAAGGTCGTTTATCGGGTAAAGCTGAGATTTTTATTTTCTGTTTCATCCACAAAGCAATAAAGGTAAAATTTACCCCCAGAAAAATGATGTTTGGATTTATTTAAAAACCAGTGAACTGCAGACATTTTGTTAGGAGAAAAATGAAAATGAAGAAAGATGCAACAAATTCCACATTTTCCTTTTGGCTCTTTTATTTTGAAGTGATTTAGCAGAAGGAATGGAGAACAGATGAACGAGTGAGTTCATCCTCAGTTTGATAACTAGTTTAGTTTTTGTAATTTCTGTGTTGAATAATTTCTACAGAGATGAAAGTCAGAAACAGCCACACTAACCTCTGTGTGTTTTTATTTTTAACATTTTTATGTGCAGATAACTGAATTTTTCATGTGTGTTTGGACTGAAGCTGTGAGAACATGAAACTTTTCTGTTCGTCTGATTATCTTCACTCCTGATTTTGGACATGAATATTTGAATTTGTATGGATTTGTTGTCTTGCTGTGATGAATGCATCTCATCATGTTCTGAATATATGCATCACTAAAGCTGGAGAACATTTATAAAGTTTGGTTTTCTGGAAAATAGCTGGTATGATTTGCTGAATATATCTGTGTGTTGATTTTTGAAAGAGACACTGAGAATTTTTTTGGATTTTGCTTTGAGGATTTTTGGTATTCTCTGTATTATTAGTTATATATCATTAATAGTCTGTAAGTTAACACGGGTTATAATCAACTTATTTAGACTTTATTTGGAATGATCAATCACTCTTTTCTGTTTTTATTATAACTGTTCCATGTGAGAGAAATAAAATAAAAAAATAATAAAATGAAAAATTAACAGCCTTGTTATTCTATGTATACTTTCTGGTTCTGCCACTGAATTTACTGATATTTAGTATGAAATTTTCCAGCCCAATTCTACATGATTTACATTTCTTTCTAATAATAAAAGGTTAAAAAAAAATCAGGAAATTTGATGTTGAGATCTTTTTCTTGATGAATTATTAGATCAGTGTAATACATGCGCTCGAACGGCAGGGGGCAGCAGGGGTTCGCGTCGACCCATTTCTCGTTCTCTAGTACCATAGAAGAAGAAGTGAACTGGAACGGAGGCGCTTCAGCCTTGCAGTCTGACCGACACTGAATGAAAACGCACTGATTCCTGTTTGAAAATGTTGAAGTTTCTGCCTAAACTGTTGCTGCTACTGCTGGTAGCCTTCCCGGTGACCATTCTCATCAAAGGTGAGTTTTTTAAGTTGCCTGTTTTGAGGTTTAGACGGAGGTTATCCAGCATGCTGGTGTTAGCAGTGGAGCTAACGAGCTAATGAGAGCTAGGCCGTACGCAGGTTGATAACTACAATAAAGCCATGAATTTTACATAAAATGCGTATTTATTAAAATATAAACAGTTTGATATGTCATCCTTATCTTTGCTGGTCAGTAAGTGTTGGTAATTTTACATTTAATACATTAATTTCAGCTGTCATGACAGCAGTTGCTGCTCGTGTTTAGACTGACGTGTCCTTAGTGTTAGCTGTTAGCCGCAGAGCGAAATGTTGAAATTCGCCTCCTCAGATATTAATTTAACACTAAACTAGTTAAACTACTCGTCAGGTCAGTGTATGTTAACAGCAGAAAGCTGGAAACGCCGTTAAAAGGCGTCATGAGTTTAAAACGGGTCAGTTGCTCATTTAGGAAATAATCTCAGAATGAAGTGGTTTAAATGTATTCAATGTTTTCTGCTGATTTACAGTTTAAATATGATTATTTGGTCTAAACTAAGAGCTAAAGCTGTGGGATCAACACTGAAGTTCACATCCGGTTTGTCACTGAGCCCAGCAGAATAATGGACCATAATAAAGTTCATTTCTAATTACCACTGAATGTAATAAACTTCTATGTATTTTACCAAAAGCCTTAATTTATTTTTTTTTCTAAGTGAATGTAAATTAACTACATGTTTCTGAGTGTTTTGTCCATAATTGGACGTTTCTGCTAATTATTTGCTATATAATCAAAACCAAAATTTAGTTGCATATAATTTTTGTCACATTATTTATATTGATCTCCATTTCTATCTATTTTAAGGAATCCTCTTTGTTTCTGGGTCACTGGATCACCGTCTTATTTCCTTCTTTCTTTTTGTTCCTCTTATTTAAATCTAAAGTATATAATTAATATTTGTCAGTTTTGATTGGATCCAAGTTTGGACCTTTAAGCAGATTATACAGAGTATTTTTTATTTTTATTTGTGAAATTGGGTCAAGTGTTTCCATGGCAACTGTGAATCAAAAGTCGGTTGCTATAGTAACATCCCAGGGTGGATGAGGACGAACTGAATGAGCTCAACTTTATTATATAATGATAATAATAGTAATAATCATCTGACTGTATGTTGTGAGGAAAACGCCTCCAACTGTCTGGATCTGATGCTAATCATCTTCATCATGATGATGAAGATGAGGTTTCCTGAAACTCTGAGACACTAAAACAGTTTTTAAAAGTTTGTCACTTCTCTGTGTGACCTTCAGGCCCGGTGGTGAGCGCCCAGGATCTGACGGAGGATGAGGAGGCTGAGGCTGTGGATGAAGATGTTGTGGACGATGTGACGGCTGAAGATGAGGATGATGAAGCTGAAGTAGAAGACGATGAAAACACAGAACTGGTGAGGTTTGAACTGACCTAGACCTCTCTGCTCGGTCCTGTTAGAGACATAAAACATGTCAAGTGTTTCATAAAATGAGAATTAAAATTTTTATTAGTCAGCTGGTTTGGTTGTGACCTCACTTCCTGTTTCTGTTCAGACGGAGGAGAAAGATGAGGAAGAGGAGGCGCTGGTGGGAGAGGTGAAGGCTTCGCCCAACGCCGACACCACCATCCTGTTCGTCAAAGGAGAAGGTGACTGTTGTTCTGGTCCGGTTGCCTGGCCTGGTTCTGCTCTAACCTCGGTTCTCTCTGGTCCGGTTCTCTCTGGCCCAGTTCTGCTCTAACCTCGGTTCTCTCTGGCCCGGTTCTGCTCTAACCTCGGTTCTCTCTGGTCCGGTTCTGCTCTAACCTCGGTTCTCTCTGGTCCGGTTCTGCTCTAACCTCGGTTCTCTCTGGCCTGGTTCTGCTCTAACCTCGGTTCTCTCTGGTCCGGTTCTGCTCTAACCTCGGTTCTCTCTGGTCCAGACTTCCCGGCCAACAACATTGTGAAGTTCCTTCTGGGTTTCACCAACAAGGGAGGAGAGAACTTCATGGTGGAGTCTCTGGACGCCTCCTTTCGTTACCCTCAGGTACTGGTAGAACCCGACCCGACAGAACCCGGCCCGGTGGCCGCAGACAGGACCCTGTGATCTGACCCGGTTGTGTCATTGCCAGGACTACCAGTTCTACATCCAGAACTTTACGGCGCTGCAGCTGGGCACCGTGGTTCCTCCGGGCCGCCAGGCCACCTTCGAGTACTCCTTCATCCCGGCCGAGCCAATGGGAGGCCGGCCGTTTGGACTCGTCATCAACCTCAACTACAAGGACAGCAGCGTAAGGACCGGCTGGGCCGACCGGACCAGAACCTGCTGCTGACCTCTGACCTTTCACCTCCTCTTCCACCTGCAGGGGAACGTCTTCCAGGACGCCGTCTTCAACCAGACAGTCACCATCACTGAGAGAGAGGACGGGCTGGACGGAGAAACGTAAACCTCTGAGTTCTGGTTCTGGTTCTGGTCCTGGTCCAGCTGGTCTGACTTCTCCTCTCTGTTGCCTCCAGGATCTTCATGTACGTCTTCCTGTCCGGTCTGGGTCTGCTCGTCATCGTTGGCCTTCATCAGCTGCTGGAGTCCAGAAAGGTCAGAGACGGTCAGGGGTCAGAGGTCAGGCTGCTGACCAGTAGCTATAGAGATAAACGATGTTATTGTTTTCAACTAATATAATTTTAATGTCATAATGAAAGATCAATAAACTTTAAACACTGGAGCTGGAAGATACTTTAATATCCAAAATAAATAAACAAAACAAATTAGCAACTTATAAAATGAATTATGAAGAATCTGTAAACAAACTGTCCAGTTGACATGAAAACACCAGACTGAAAACTTTTATCATCCAGTTTTTGGTAGAAAAATGATCGTAATAATTACTGGAACAAAATCATAAAACCATCAACAACGGTGAGGCTTTGAGTTCTCAAACATTCATTAGAATTTATTGTGAGGCTGAGAAATGGAAATTCTTATCATATAAATAAATTTCTGATGATAATGATGTAACCCCTGCTGACCTCTGCGTTGACCTCTTGACCTCTGTGTGTCTCAGAGGCGGCGCCCGGCTCCTAAGGTGGAAACGGGAACGTCGAGCCACAACGACGTGGATCTGAGCTGGATCCCTCAGGAGACGCTCAACCAGATCAGTACGTACCACTCTACTGCTGCTGGTCGGGTGGTCTAGTCCAAGGCCGCCCCCACAGTGACCTTTGAACCCTCAGAACTTGTGGTTCACTTACCTTCCTCTGTCTCTCTCTCTGTTTCCTTGCTGTCGTGTTTTTCCTGCGTCTTCAGTGCAGAGCCGCAGAGGTGAGGCTGCTGCATGCTTCTGTCCTGATCTGTGTGTGTGTGTGTGTGTGTGTGTGTGCGTGTGTGTGTGTGTGTGTGTGCATGTGAGCGACAGGAAGCTGATTCTGCTTCTGCAGCTCTTTGATCCAGTTGATTCCAATCTGCTCTGGATCTCTTTGGATTCCTTCAGTTTCTTTGCTGCTTCTCAACTTTTCTCCTTTTTTCTACTTGATCTTTCAGAATCAGAGAAACTTTGTTTAAACTACTGATAGAAACATTTTCTCCAGGAAGTCATGTCTAAAAACCTTCAGCCATCAGAGACTAAAATCCTGTTTTCTGTCAAACTGCAGTTTATAGGAATCCAGTGGATCCCTGTTAGTACCTGATCTTCATTAGAATTCAAATTATTTAACAATCCATTCAGATAATTTATTTGCAGAACAATGTTGATTTGGGATTTAAATCTGTAAACTGAAACTCATTTCATCTCATTGTTAAAGCTGAAACTGTAAGTTGGTTACGAACCGGCAGCCTGGCAGTCAAACTGGCAGCCTGGCAGTCAAACCGGCAGCCTGGCAGTCAAACCGGCAGCCTGGCGGCGGAACCGGCAGCCTGGCGGCGGAACCCGCAGCCTGGCGGCCGAACCGGCTTCCTGCCGGCCGAACCGGCAGCCTGCCGGCCGAACCGGCAGCCTGGCGGTTCACGCTGAACGTTTCCAGCTCATGTTTGAATATTCAGCCAGATTCTCGTTTCGTTCTCCAGACAAAGCTTCTCCCAGACGATCTCCTCGCAAGCGGAACCAGAAACGCTCGGCCGGCTCAGACGAGTGACGGGCGCCATGGCAACCCTTCATCTGTCCGCCATGACAGAGGGAAGAGGAGGACTGAGGGCCGTCTGAGCGCGCTCAGTCCGTCTGTCTGTCTGCTGAGGAACTTGAACCAGTGCCAAGCACAGCGACGGCTGGCTCCACTTTCAGCTTAGAGACTGTCGAACAAACACACACACACACACACACACACACACACACACACACACACGACTCCACTGCTTTTCAGTTAAAGGTTGTTTTGTTTTTTAAACTGCTGACGTTGCCTGGAGACGGCGCTGCCTGCTGTTTCCTCTCTGGTCTGGCTCATGTTTTACTTTCAGCTTCAGGATGTTTGTGTGAGCAGCAGGTTAAACATGGTTGGTTAGTGGCAGCTCTGACCCGTTTCCTCTCTATAGATGAACCTTCATCTCTGTTTGCAGCCAGCTCTCCACTCGCCTGCTTTTCTTTAGGTTCAGGGTTTAAATCTGAAACGTGAAGCGCTGTCAACGTTTGGATCACTTTGAATTTTTCAAACTTTCCATCCATCTTTTAGTTTTTTATGTTGGAAAAATCTCAACTTTCTCCCTTACATTTATTTCACCAAACATCCTGATATCTGATCAGAAAACCTCAAAATTTGATTGAATAAAGTGAATTTTTATACCGTTAATGATTTCTCCCTGAAATCTGGATAAATCTGGATTAATCCAGAATAAAACCAGGTTAAATCTGCAGCCTGGTGGCTTAGAAAAGGTCTGCGGCTGCTTGTGGTGATGCATTCAGGGACATCAGGTGTTTTATGATTTGTTTCATGAAGCTGGGCTCCTGTAGAGGTGATCTGGATGTTTTTCTGAGGAACGGTCCAGTTAAAACCTGCTGAACGGCTTCTCTCTAAGTGGCCCGTTTGGACCCAGAACCTCCACCATCGGGTCGGGAAGTTGTTGAACTGGAAGCACTGGTTTCTGGCTAATTTATTCCAGTTTGGTCTTAAATGGGCGGGGTTTCTGTTGTCTTTGACTCACCACCAGGGGGCGGTGTCTGCGGCTCAGAGGCTGCTTGTTGAATTTGAATTTTACTGAAGAATCAAACAAACAGATGAGACTCGATTCTTCCTGGACTGATTTCATTCAGTTTCAAACTTTTTCTTTGATTTGCTTTTGAAGATGCAGAAAATAAACTGATGATTTGCTGTAAAACTGATTCTGGTTTCTTTTCACTTTCATCGTGTAAAAATCATCATTTTTGCTCCAATTTTCATCATTTTTTATTGAACAATTACAAATGATACTATATATTTTTAGAGATCACTTCAGTACCATTTTATTTCAATAACAATGTGTATCACAGATGAACATTCAGTTTGCAATCCTTCAATTTGCCACCAACTTCCATGTTGTATTTCCTCCTGGTCTTAAACGAACATCTGAATAAATTAGAACATCACTGAAATGTTGCTCTGTTGTGTTCAGAACATCAGCACCACTAGCAGTTTTAATCCTGGTGGAATCTTGGAAAAGGGGGCGGAGCTTAAATAATTGATTATTTGCTGATATGTTCATGGATAAACTGAAGCTCGGCTGATTGTAACCATGGTAACACAATCACACTTTTAATAAACATTTTTACAAACTTTCCAGTTATTTTAAATGTTAAAATAGTTAATTTATAGATTCTGAAATCATCAAATGAAACTTTAAATTTAATTCTCAAACATTTTAGATCTGTGGTCTGTGTTTGAATTCATTTATTGGGTCGGCTCTCACCTTCCGGTGGACGATGCCCCATAGATTCTCTATCTGGTTCTGGTCAGGCCCGTTTGCTGGTGTTACCATGGTTACTAAAGCAGACGTTGGCACTGTAAAATAGTAAAATACTATTTTAATATTTAAAATATTTTAAGTAATTCTTATGTTACGGACTTCCGTTTTAGCACTTCCGTTTTAGCACTTCCGGTGCGCAGGCAGCAACATGTTAGCAGAGCTTTTAATGATGCTTATAGATTTATAAACGTCCTTTAAAGCTCCAACAACGACAAAGATTTAAACTGGATGTGTGAAACTTCAGAAAGAACTTCAAAGGTAAATTAAATTATTCATGTTCACCATAAAGCCTGATGTTAACAGAGACACAGATGTTATATAAACCTTAAGGCGTTTATATATATAAACTCATAGATACTAAGAATAAAAACCAGCAGCCACAGTCAGAAACTTAACTTTGTTTTTTTTATCAGTAAACATTAAAGACAAACAGACTAGCAGTAACATTCAGCAGCAGGACGTCAGGATTTGGCTCATTTGTCTCAAGTAAAGCAAACTTTCAAAAATTCAACAACACAAAGAATCAAGAGTGAATATTTCAAGTCAGACAACAAGAGGAGGTTCTCCTTGTGCTACAGTTTGGACTGAAATGGTTCTGTGAAGTTTAGCTGAACCATGTTCCTCAGTGAGGACCAGCAGACTGGTTCTGACTGGTTCAGACTGGTTCAGACTGGTTCCCATCCAGAGCTGAACTTAAAATTCACTGAGTTACACTCGCTTTCTCACTTTGAACGCATTTAAAGTTACATTTACAGAAACAACATAGTACATTTATTCACAATAATAGTATAAGAAACATGTCATTAACAAGAAACTGACCTATTCTTTGTGGAAGTTGGGTTTTATTGTAGAACCCTGGCAGTACCAGCAGGGGGAGCAGTTCTGCCTGTTTTCCATTTGCCTTATTAATTTTAAATGAACAATTCTTCTTTTAAGTCGGAGTTTTGACTTGAATGTCAAAATCCAATATGGCTGCCACCTCACTAAGCCACAGTAAAAGTCACAGTAACAAATTTCCAATCAAATCCGTCAAACACATCAGCGGGAAATAATTAGCCTGTTTTGCTAACAGAATCTAGCCTGGAGACGAAGAACAAGCGAATTCTCTGAGTTGCAGATCAGAAAAGCGCTGAGCTGAATGCGATGTTTCTCAAAAATCCGAGTTAGGACTTCTAAAACGCAGCATGAACACAACACGGTGAACACTGCCCCCTACAGTCGGCCTCCATGTTGACAACACAAGTAGTCAGAAGATTTGTTCACATTTTCCATCAGCTTCCTATATTTAAAACAAGTTTAGATTATTCCAGATTACTAAATAATCTTTAAAAAATTAGCAAACTCTTCAAATCTCCCCACGAACTCTGATGGTTAGTAAAATTTATATTTTTCCACTTCGTCTCCACCTCCTGTTGACATGCATATAGATTTTGGTGAAATTTTTAAAACACTGTCATGTATCTGTGTGAACTTGATGCTCAGAGAGGATTAAGCAACATGTTGGACATGTCCTCCTCTGTCCTCCTACAACCTACAAAACAAAACCGTTTGTGTTGCTTTGTTCACCCAACGTTGTCTTCTACAAAATTTAAATTTTAGTAAGTTTAATTTTATTTCCACCTTCTTTTGCAGGACTTGTATAAAATTGTTTTGATAGGAAACCAACAGATTGTGTAAATGCAGATTTTGTTTTTTTACAAAATGGCAGTTATGGCAGTGTGACCTGAGAATCCAGTTTCAACCCGTCTTTTCTTTTTCTGAAAGATTTAAGGTTAAAAACATCATGTTGACTGACAGTAAACGCATATCCTCAGAAATATGAAGCATTTTCAGTTCATGAATGTAAATGTTGGAAACCGAAGCGCCCAGGATTAAAACATCTGCATCGTCCGGCAGCATCCAAACCCACATGTTAGAGCAGGAGAGTTGAGCGAGTCTTTTTAATGTGACCTGAATTAGCTTATGTTTTTACAGTTTATCTGGGTAATGTTTGGCTCCATTTTCCAGATGGGTTCATCCAATCAGCTTAGAGCCAAAGATTGGACCTTTTCCTGAAGGAACAGGAAGTTCTTGTTCTGTTTCAGTTCCTCTGAAGAACCGACAGTGAACCATCTGAGTTAAATCCAGTTATCGGTCCAATTTAAAACAGACCACAGTTTATCTGAGGGCTGCTGCCCCCTAGCGGACAGGAGTGTACAGTGCGCCTCCCAGTCCCAGGTACTCCAGGTTCTCTGCTGCTGGGAGGAACATCCCGTTCCCAGTGAGCGCTCCAGTCTGTGGTGGGAAGGCAGCCTGGTAGCCGGCCTGGTAGTCGGGGTCGTTCATGCTGCCACTGGACACCAGGGGGAGCGAGTTTTGGTTGGTGTTCAGGTACTCCGGTCTGGAGAAGGTCTCTGCCTCCTGGGAGGACAGCGACACGGGGCCCCAGCCCTCAGTCAGGTCCTCGTAGTTGGGATTGTAGATATCAGACAGTCTGCTGCTGGTTTCACTCCCAGGCTGGTTAACGTACTCTGGAACACAAACATCAGGAAGATTTATTTAGATCCTGGACTTGGTTGCTATGGTGAAACTCCGTGTTTGCATCTGACTCGTATCCTGTCTGCTTGACTCCATTATTGTGATCACTTCCTGAAGCGAACGCTGATCAGAACCTACCGTGACCATCCAGGTCTTTCTCCAGCGCGTTCTGGGTCGGGTCAGAGATGTACCGGTGAGCGATGCTGTTCTCTCTCACTGGATGCCCGTTCTAAAAACACACAGTTCTGATGGATCAGAGTTCATGTTGGATAAAACATTTCCATTATTTCACTTTATCCCCTTGTAGTTGGCAGAAACAGGTCATGTGTGCTAAGAGGAGACCCCGCATTGGCTACTCGGGTACAGGAAATACGGCGGCCATCTTGGAGAGGTCGTTCCTCCTACTTGGCTAAACCAAAACAGCAGAAGAAGAAGACTCGGCACTGCTGGATATTTTTGTTCAGATCGACGGACTATTTACGTGAGAAATCAGGGGATAACATCTCACAAGTAAGATGAACATATTATTGTTTATATTTTATAATTATAATATTATTATATTGTATTTATGTCCACCATGAAATGCCAGCTAATATTAGCTATAAAACTCCTGCTTCAGTCCCCGATATGAAAGATAACTGAGATTTTGTCAACTTTAAAAAAGTTTGAATTATTCCCTAACATTGATTTAAATTATTTGACACAAGAGCCTACATTAGAAATAAAACAACATTATATATAATTATAAACATATTATTCTAATATTATGTGTTATAACATTCAAAAGTAAATATTACTCAGGTGGCAAAGAATATTATTTATGTCATTCTTTCACTCTGTCAGAAGTAAGATACCAAATCTGCTGTTTTATTTTGAAGGTTTCATAAAGACGGATTCTCTGCTCTACGTCTCGTCGGTGACGGTCGGTGAAAACTCTCCATCAGGCGTCTGTTCTATACCGTCTGTGGCTAAACACAAGGAAGTAAACTAGGAAGTAACAGGACAGAAGGAAGAACATAAAACAAGGCCAAATGGAAAATAAGTTACAAATACAACATCCTCCACACTTTTCTTCTTTTTGCTGGAATCTTACTGAAGTTAAAGTCCAGATTTTTCAGAAATCCTGATTTATGCAATTTAATTTTGTGGCAACAGTTTTATTAACTGATCTTATGGTTTTATAAGGATCAGATTACTGAGATAACTGATGAAAGTCTTGACAGCTGTCTGTATGAGCGGCAGCCATGTTGGATTCTGAGGCCCAGTCGGACTTTCCGGGTCAGAATGAAAACTCCTGGACTTGTTTCAGGTTGTTGTTTGGTTAGCATCAGAGTTTTTACCTCCGGGATGCAGGGCTCGCTGCCCTGGCGGTTTATCCGTCTGTACGGCAGCAGGTATTCATCAGCGTCGACCACGTCGTCATCAGAGCTCAGCAGGCGGGAGAAAAGCCTCCGATCAGACGGACTCGGCAGGTTGCCCTGGGAAACAAGTCCGAGACAAGCAAAACAGTCAAATATACTTTATTATCCCAAATTTGATTAGATTCACTTCTTATATTTTTTGAAAAGTAAAGAGAAACCCCAGAATTGTTCCTTTAGTGTTTAATGGTAGGATCAGGTGGANGGTGGAGTTGGTGGCGTACCTGTATGACCAGGTACCTGGACGGGTCCCGGGCCATCTGGGAGAACTCGCCCACCAGCTCTCTGAACCTGGGTCTGCTGGACGGGTCGATCATCCAGCCTGCAGGGAGACAGGATCAACGCACTACCATGAGGAAACAGCCCCAGCCAGCCTGCAGCGCCACCTGCAGGGTCAGCTCTTACACTTCAGGATGATCATGTAGACTTCGATGGTGCAGATGGGAGGCTGCGGCAGACGCTCCCCGTTCTCCAGCACCGAGGCGATGTCTTTGGCCGGGATGCCGTCGTACGGTTTGGATCCGAACGTCATCAACTCCCAAACCGTCACACCTGTAGAGACAGGACTGACTTTAGCTTGGTTAGCCTAGCCTAGCCTAGCCTAGCAATAACACCGCATAAAAGGAAAAAAAACTATTTCCTCATTTTCTGCAGGAACACACTTAGCCATTTATAGTTAGAATGACTCGTAGCTGTCCTGTCAACGGATTCAAGTACCCGATTTGTGGACCTCAGGTAGATTAAATATCACCTGAACTTTGATCCCAGAGGAGGAAGAAAGGAGGAGGAAGACAGGAGGCTTCATGGATGCAGAGCAGAGAGAGAAGGAGGAAGTTCAAGATCCATCGATCACATCCCCTAGTCCAACATCTTTCTGACCACACAGCCAACCAGAGGTTTAAAGAGGAGCAGCAAAAGCAAATGAGGCGGATTAGCAGAGTATGCTAACGGATGGATGTGTTGCTGTGTTACTAACGTTTCTGGTGCCTGGATGTTGAGCTGTTAGGCTGCAACAGTCTCCAGTCACATCCTTTCAACGTAAGAAGGGATTTTATCTAAACTAAGAGCCCCAAGTTTTCATTTTTAGTAACATAAATCACTCTTTCTAATTGCAAACAGGAAAACTGGTAAGATTTCCACGAACAGACTAAATACAATCAGGAATAAATCAATGTAATCAGGGTTACATGCTAACACTGATGTTCAGTATCTGTTCATTGTACAAAAATCTCACTGTGGTTTGAGTCTCAAGCATTTCACATTTAGAACAAGAGATAACATGCAATCAATATTCACTAATAGTGTAGAAGTATTTTATTCAGTCTAAATCCTCTGGCTGTTTGGTTCCAGATGTCTAAACCGGCTAACGGAGGGTGAAGGCAGGTAGGTGGCGCTGTGGGGACGATTCCTCACCGTAGCTCCACACGTCGCTCTGATGGGTGTAGGTCCACTGGAGGATCGACTCCAGCGCCATCCACTTAATGGGAACCTGTTCACAGAGACGCAGCAGTGATTCATCTGACATGTTTTCAGTCCGAACAGCAAACAGAAACCAGTCAGGCGTTGCCATGGCACCTTTCCTCCGTCGGCGTGGTATTCCTTCTCGTCGGCCGTCAGCAGCTTGGACAGACCGAAGTCAGTGATCTTGACGTGGTTGGGGTTTTTCAGCAGGACGTTCCTGGCTGCCAGGTCGCGGTGCACCAGGTGGCGCTCTTCCAGGTAGTTCATCCCCTGAACCAGCAGGACACAGTGAGTCATTTAACAAACCAGAACTAACCGGCAAATAGGTAAATAAATATTTGAATTCCATTATTTTGTCCAGGTTATCATGAAATGTTGGTTTTAACTGGAAGTTAGTGTTGGGAAAAGTTCCCCAGCCTGTGATCCAGAACAACCCAAATTCCCTCTAATCTCCTGACCCAGTTTACATTTTCCCAGCATCTAAACATTTCAGACGGGACTGAAGAGATTAACAGTCCTTCATCCTGCTGCGTTCAGGTTAACGAGCCTCAGCAGGATTACTGAGCGCCGAGCTTCCTGCCTCACCTTGGCGATCTGAACACACCAGTTCAGCAGCCACTGGCCGCAGATCCGCTCCTGGTGCTGCCGGACGTAGTCCAGCAGGCAGCCGTACGGCATCAGCTGCGTCACCAGCTGCACGGCCGACGTCAGGCAGATGCCCAGCAGGCGGCAGACGTGAGGATGGTCCACGCTCGCCATCACGTACGCCTCCTGCAGGGAAACCGGCAGCGTCACAAACACCGACGGTCCATGAATGTCACACATTCATCAGGTCATCTTTAATAAAGAATTAAAACCTGCAGCGTCACAAACACCGACGGTCCATAAACACTTCATTAATAATGAACTATATGTGTACATAACCATGTAGAGAAATATGAAACTATGAATTGTTTTACTTTACATTAATAGTCGATAAACAGAAGAACTGCAGATATTTAGCTGGTCAGATAAATTTAGTTAATTAAAGTCATTTATAAATCTACAAAGTAACAGCTTTGATGTGATGTGGAATGTTTGTTCCAAAAACTAATAAATGCTACGTGTTTTTTAAAAAATTAATAAAGTGGTTTTAAATCAGAAATTTATGAAACCACAAAATAACGTTAATTTGTTCATATGCCGTATTAATTCTGATTTATGCAACAATATTAAAACAGTTGGCAGAAAGACAAATAAATATACATTTTATTGATCTTTTTGCTCTTTTTTTTATCCTTTTTGAATTTATCAAGTGAAAATTGTCCTTGATTTCCCTTTACATCTAAATGTCTGCACTTGCTAACATTTTCTGACCGTTTACATTTGAACTTATTAATTCTGAAAACATTTCAATATAAATCTGAGTTTATCCAAATGTTCACTGCTACGCTCACCTTCTGTTTTTAGACAGACAGAAGTTTTCTGTATTTTCTTTGTATTATTGTCCAGTTTAACGTATTCAGAGATATTGTGGCTTAACATCCATTCCCATCAATCAGCCTTTAACTGTGAATGCTACATATGCAACATATTGTCACATATGGTAGGAAACAGCAGCTCTTGGAGACGCGCCGCATGGATGATGTATAACGTTGATGTACAACATGATCTGATGGTTTGAACTGAAGGACGGAGGCAGGAGAGTCCGTCAGGATACCAACAGGAAACGGTTGAATATCCTGTTTAAAGAATCCTAGTCAGAATGTAAATCCATTAATGTTTCTCTGCTAATGAATCCCATCGGCCTGTGGGATCAGCGTTAAGCTCAGGATTGGTTTGTGATTAACAATGAGAAAATCTGGGCAGAAACAGAAACAGTAATCCTAATAAATACTGGTGCTGTCCAAAGGGAACAGAACCAACACCCTACTGAACCTTGTTCTATCTGTTCAGAAGAGCCAACACAGTGAAAGACGTAAAACACAAGACAAGATGAAGGTTGGAGTCCCACCACGGCTCTTGAGCAAACCGAACCAGAGGAGAAGCAAAGCCTTACGTCCAGAACTTCCTGGTTGACTTTCGGTGACGTAGCCTCTCTCAGAACTTTGATAGCGACTGGGATCCGGATGTTTTCTCCGTCAGGGTTCCATAAACCCTGAACAGAGAGGCATGAAGTGAGTCATTTCATCATCTCAGGAGGAGAGAGTTTCTAACGAGGTCTTCTGCTTTCAGCCATCGCTGGTACCTTGTAGACCGTCCCAAAGGCCCCGGAGCCCAGAACTCGGTCCTTCTTGAACTCCGTCTCCTTCAGGATCCTCAGGAAGGCCTGATTGGGAGCCTGACCGCTCGGAGTTAACGGCTCCACCAGCTGCAACATGTCCAACAACATCAGACACAAGCAGCTTTGGAGTCAGAGAGTTTGTCTCCATTTGAATCTCGAATCACTTCCAAAGCCAGAGTTGTGTTTTAAGAGTGACGCTCACCTCCTTCTCCTGGAGCAGGCGCCGTATTGTCCTCTTTCGTTTGATTCGCCGGCGCCGCAGTAGAACCAGGATGATAAGCAACACAATTACAGTGATCAGGAGTCCACTGACCACACCCACTGCCAGAGAGGAGTGTCCGCTACCGCTGGTGGGAAACAAAGAGACCAAAAGCAGATGAGTCAGAAAAACGGTCCGGTTTATACACTTTCTCATCCATACTGAACGAAATCATCATGTGAACTTCCTGGAGTATTTACATCGACATTAACAGATTAATTCCTGATCAATATGATGTCATTATTTCTATCCTGCCCAACGACTCACAGGAAGGTTGATTGGTATGAAGAAGGCTAAGCTAACCCAACAGACCGATCTTAAGGGGATACGTGTTACATTGGGCAGAGCATTGCTAACGGATTTGGTGTTAACGTGTTAATTATTATTATTTATTTTCTCTGCAAAGAAGTTGGTAAGTTCACTACAGATCCTGTTAGTTCAGGTGGTTCAGTCACAGAAAAGTTCGTCAACCAGTCGACTGGCAAATAAACTCAGCATTGTTGATGTTTTTGTTCATGTTTTGCTGAATGTTTGTGGTTTTTATTTGTAGTTTTACCCTTTACATCCAGACAGTCCAGGACCAGAACACCTGAGACACAAAGACAGTAAAATCAACCTTCAGTTCTTTTCTCTGCTGCTTTAAACTTCTCAGACTTTACATGATGAAGTTTCACTAAGAGGTTTTACCCTTGGGTGCAGTTCTGATGACACGGCTGGCATTGGCCCATCTTATCCGCATATTTCCAGATCAGAGTGTCTCCGTCTCCCATCATGCCGTGGGGGCAGCGAGGGATGCATTGGCGGCCATCTTGAAAGTGCGCACACTTGGAGCAGTTGGCTGGCCCCTGCACCAAAAAGGGTTTAATACTCAGAGATAACAGAAATTCATGCAAAGCATTTAATTCAAATTGCAACAAATTATGGCAAAAGGTCAGTTTATGGAGTCAAAGAGAAAGAGTTTCATCTCAGAAGAAGATGAGGGATACTTTTTGGATATGCAATGTTTCTCCTGTGAGTAAATGGATTCTGAATTAAAATGTAAAAGCTCTAATCTTTCAGACATTGGTTGGGTTGGTCTGAACTCACCGGACCGTAGCAGGTCAAGCTGTCAGTGTGTAGCAAACACTCCTGGTGACACTGAACACACCTGCTGTCCACCTGGGCCTCTCTGGGTTCACTGCATCAAGAAACAAAAAAAAAAAACTAAATTCATGCAGAAAAGTACGTAAAGAATAGTAAATTACATCAGAACTACAGCTGCTGTGCAGGCTGCAGGTCTCTCACCCCTGCAGCAGGTTGCAGGATGGCACACAGCGCCCCCCTCTGTCCACATGCAGACAGGAGACACACATTGTGGGCCCCGGGCCCCAGCAGCCATCCTCTGAGCACTCGTTGTTGCAGGTTTGATTCCCCCTGCTGGCGTCATTCACTATGGTTTGGTCCTCAGATCGGAACAAGCGCCTCCAGTTGATGGTGTTGGTGTAGCGCAGCTCCGGCGTGTTCTTCAGGATCACATTCCCAGCGCTCACCTCCTTCAGGGAGCGCAGACCGAGCCACTGCAGGTGACTCACCTGAACCACCACAAAGCTGAACCCTCTGGGAGGAAAACAACACTGTTGGTCCACAGCTGGGAAAACTACAGACAGAAACACGGAAACTCACCTGGAAAACGTAGTTCTTCCTCTGATAATTTCCAGGTTCTCGAACACCGACAGAGACGTCATGTTTTCAGGCCACCACATGATCACCAGGTAACCTGCGACACCAACAAGCTGAACTCTGAGGCTGGTTTCTGCAGACATGTTTCTGACCTAATGACAGGGCTAACAGGAAAACCTACCAGTGATTTCCTTCACTGTCGTCAGGTTCCACAGATGCTCAGGATCCATCGGCCCGATTTTGTAATGCGGATCCCTGGAAGAACAGCCGTCACATAATCACCGACATCAGAGCAGGATATTCAACCAGAATCAGTTTCAGAGACGATGACAGTCAACACTGGACATAAAGTCATGTTCAGCTTTCAGTTTGGACAATTAAACTCTGGATTTATGGATCATATATTGTTTCTCATATTGGCACCAATCAAACATCTGTTTGTGAAGCATGGAAGGACTTCTAGTTGAACTCGACCTGAGAGTTTCTGGACTCATTTATGGCTTAGCGTCTAATTTTCTGAACCTAAACGCTGATCTGCTGCTCACCTCCATTCAGAATAATAACTCTTACTGAATCCATATGCAAGTATTAATCAGTTATGAGGAGCTTTCATTTTCAAGGAGCAAATTTAAGAGTCTGTGTTGCCCTTGGTGACCTGTCCAGGTTGACCCCTGGAGATCGGCACCAGACCCCTTCCTGACCCCACAGAGGGTCAGCATGATGGATGATGGAAGGATAGAAATGTAAGAAGTGAAGGTGAAGACGTTCTCACCCTTCAAAGGAGTTCTTGTTGAGGATGATGTCGCCGTTGATCTTGGTGCAGTTCCTGAAGGATCCGATGTTTGTTGAGTTGACAGCAATAGTGTTGGTAAGAGACCCGATTCCAATTCCATCACACACTGCAGGAAGAACAAGAACAACTCTGGGAATCTGCTCTGTGTGTGTGTGTGTGTGTGTGTGTGTGTGTGTGTGTGTGTGTGTGTGGGTCTACCTTTGGGACAGACTCCGTCACATGGCTTGCAGCTCCGTTTGCCATTCTCATCTACCTCAAGCATTCCTGCACTGCAGGAGCGAACACATGCGCCGTCTGTCACCACGTAGTTGCCTGTGAACAAAGACAAACGTTAAGGCAACATCCGATTCTAAACAACGGCCGACTTACTGACAGACTTTTACCAGCTGCAGGACAGATCTAATCAAGCTGCATTTTCAGGAACATCGAACATCGTCACATAATCAGTTCTTATTATGAACTGATTCATGTAGAAACATTCATCTTTCTACATGTAACACTCTGCAGCCTACAGAGGCCACTGAAGGCTGGATGATCTGATATGAATATGTTTTTTATACTTACTAGGGCATTCCTTGACACAAGCGGCTCCGAACGTGTACTTGGCGTTGGGGTTGTCCACCACCTGGTGGCTGGCGCGGTCATAGATTTTTGGTGCAGGACAGGTGTCCTTACAGGTTCCTTCATCGTTGAAGTCCCTGCAGGCCTGCAGGAAGAAACGAGGAACAACTGGAGTTAGAAACTAAATGAAACCAGAATAAAAATGAAACAAAGACTGGACACGAGCCGTACGTCTGCTAGCTAAACAGCAGAGCGGATCTTTGTGACTCACAGGAAGCAAAACTCTGGAACTGTTGAGAAGGTTATGTCTGAGCAGAAAGAAATTTATAAAAATCTCAATGAATTTCCGCCGGTGATAAAGAAAAGTTAATTCCAAAGCCCAGATGGTGAAACCCACTCACTACCTACATGATGATCATCTATATTCTTGATATTTCTGGCTTGTGACTTTTAGACCAAAATATGTTTACACTTTTTTAGCTAATATTTTGAAGATAACCTGGATCCATCCATGATCTTCTCCTTAATCCAGGTGAAGCCCAGACTTCCCTTTGCCAGTCACTGGAGTCAGCTCCTCCTGGTGGCCAGACATGGGGGTAGGAACGTAGATCGACCAGTAAATCTAGAGGTTCGTTTTTTGACTCGGCTCTCTTTTCACCACAGCAGGCCGGTGCAGCGCTGGCTTCACTGCAGACGCTGCACCAATCCACCCATCAGTCTCCTGATCCATTTTCCCTCATTCATGAACAAAACCTCGAGACACTACAGTTCCTCCACTTGGGGCAGGACATCGTCCCTGACCTGGAGAAGGCACTCTACCCTTTTCCAGCTCAAGACCAGGATCAACACTCGGTTGCAAATCCCTCCAGTGAAACCTGGAGATCACGTTCTGATGAAGGCAAAAGAACCACATCGTCTACAAAAAGCAGAGACCCGATCCTCAGACAATAGCTCCTCAAGATCCTGGCTGTGCCTAGAAATTTGCTCCATAAAAGTTGTGAACAGGACAGATACAAAGGGCAACTCTCAGTGGAAGCAAGTCTTTTTAACCTCTGCCAGCTCTTGCACCAGTCGAAACCTAACAGCCTGAATCAAAGGACCTGTAGCTTCGCCCTCCTGCAGTGACCTCACAGCTGAATACCTTCTCCAAGTCCATAAATCACCTGGAGACGGTTTGGCTGAACTCCCAGGCTTTTCCATAAAAGTAATTATGGAAATCAAGAATATTTGTTTATGTGGTGATCAGTAGCAACATTCATGAAAAAGTACTTTTATATGAAGTGTGATTATGATCATGTGGTACGGACCAGACAGTCTGTGGCTCTGGGTCCGGTGCAGCCCGCAGCACAGTGTTCGTTGCAGCAGTCGATGGGTTTGGGACCGCGGCACCTCCTGCTGCACTGCTCGGCACACAGCAGCTTGGTGACTAACGGGGTCAGAGGCAGATTCATAAACTCACTCAACACAGACAGGCAGGATGGTGGAATGTAAAAGAAACAGTGGAAGACTTTACATTTCTGGCAGTGACCCGGTCCGGGTGCCCAACACGACCCGTTAACACAGCCGGGGTCACACTTCTGACCTGCAAACACATTCATGTTGCTAGCAACGCTCAGCCAGGACGAGAACATTAATGAATATTTTAGAAATGTTTTCCATACATTGGCGTCCAAACGCGTGTGGTATGAGGTTCATGGTGGGATTGCTGGTTTTATCCACGATATCCCACCAGTTGATGGTTTCCATGTTGCACAGCAGAGGGTTGTGGCTGATCTTCACTCCTCCTGACAGAATCTCTGTTGGAGGAAAACAAACTGTAACAATGAACGTCGGTAAAAATACAGGTTTCACTCAACAACTGAAACATTGACGATGCATTTCAGCCATTTTAAAAACTCATTCAGGATGAGCAAGAGACGAAACATGACACTAGATTAGATGTTTCCATCCTTGAACATTTTAAGCCTGACAAGAAGAACCTACATAATCTGGAGGTTTATTCATGAATGTGAAATTTCTGACTGGAGCTTTTCCTTTTTCACTAAACCTTTCTGCTTCTGTAAACCGTTTTGTGGTAAATAAAGAGAAAAGCATAAATTTGTTAACCAGCCACCAAAAAAGTCCAGCATTATGAAGCCATGTGTTCACAGCAGAGGCGTGACTCAACCAAACCAATCAAGCTGAACATCGTACGTCATCAGGCACAAATTGCCAAGGAGCGGTCTGTTTCCTGCTGTCAGATCTCAATGTTCTGTTGAAAGAAGGCTTTTAAAGGATCCTGCAGCTCCACCCACTCAACCAGCTGCCAAGAACTCCAACTGACAAACCTTTATTTGCGCAATCCTGTGGGTTTAAAAGCTCCTCCAGCCTTGTCCTACATATTTATGACACATCAGCTANTCAGCTACAGACTTTCTCTGCGGTTTCTCTTCGTTTGGGACGCATCTGTAACGTTGACCCTTCTCCCCCTGATTGGTGACACTTGCTTGTGTTTATAACATCGTCCAGATGTTGCTCCACCCACCGGTCAGGTTGCTGAGCTGCAGCTGCTTCAGGCCAACCTGGTAAACATCCGGTGACGACGGGTTCTTTTGGTAGTTGGACATGACCAGCAGGGTGAAGCTGCCCTCGTAGAGATTCTGTCCCCGGATCAGACGCAGATTGACCAGTGGGATGGTGGACACCTCATTCATGGCGATCAGGACGTAACCTCCGACTTCCTGGATGGACTGAAGAGGCAGAGAAAGAGCTGAAGACCTGAAAAACTATCCAGTAACCTTCAGCCGAGGCGTTATGACTGGGTTTACATGAACAAGTCAGTTCAATATTTTACAAGAAACAACTGGAAGCTCAAATTAATGATCACATTTAAAATAGGTTTTATCACAAAAGATTGTTTCTTGAGTTTAGGAGCCTTTTTGTGCCTGAATGGTTATTCATTAGAAGAACAAAGATCAGAGGAAAACCTGCTTGGAAAGAAAACAGATGATGTTTGGATCAGGAACTTTGTTTGCGTGTCAAAACCTTTCAGAAGATAAAAATGTAAACCTTAAAAGAACAAAGAACTGAAAGTGACGTGATCAGTTTGACGTGTCAGGAGTTTGATGAGAAACATGTCTGGAGGGAAACCAGCAGCGCCTGAGGCAGCGTGATGACGTGCCATGAGCCGGACTCACCTGGAGGAAGGACAGGTCCTGGTGCTGCTGGGTGTAGGTGATCTCCAGGTTCTCCAGAACCACGCTGCAGCCGGAGTACATCTTCTTCATTTTGCTGTAGTGATTGTCCAGCATGGTCATCTGGTTGCTCGTCCCCTGGCACACTGAAAGCAGACACGCAGAGTTCACTGCAGTTCCTCTAACAGACACTGGGTGGCGCCGTTTCCCCGGTGACCATGGCAACACAGAGATTAAGCAGAAAAGATTAAAAACTGAGTCAGAATAATTTAGTGAGAAATTTACTGCAGCATCAAACTTCTGCTCTTAGAAAATTACAGGCAGGTGATAATTCAAAGCCTTTAAAAAGTATCAGCTCCGTTTTAGATTTTAAAATGTATTTCTGGTTAAAAACCAAATGTTAATATCAAACAAACTAAACGTCTCTACTAAGAGAATCCATATATGTCTTCCAATTAATTCTCACTCTTCCTCATTCTTCAGACGCGTGCCGATGTTTTACGGTTACACCCTCTGAGCTGTTCAGGTGAAGTTTCACTCAAGCACTTAAAGGAGCATAAAGACAGGAGGAGGTCAGAGGAGTTGAACACGTCAGTGAGGAATGAAGCTCTGCAGGCTCACGTCTCTGTTAGAAACAACCCGGCAGCTCAGGAGCCAGAGGTCAAGGGTCAGTAAGGTCTCTGAGTGGGTTCTGCTTCTGAACTGAGAACTGAATCAGTTCCTGTCTGAGCAGAATGACTGACAGCAGGCTGGTTTTGATTCAGCCACACAGATCAGATCGAACCATTTCAGGAAGGAAGGAGGCCATGTTGGAACATCGTCAGATGAAACATCAGACTCAGCATCCTGATGACAGTCAGAACCAATCGTTAGGCCACAGATCAGAATCAGAGTTTTACTTTTATCAGCTCTGAACTGAGATCAGCAGCACATTTTCTGAAACTCGCTAAAAGCATCAAAACTAAGAACTTCCACCAATTTATATCCATAAACGCATAAACTGGAAGTAAAAATCAGATGCAGGTGAAACACTTTGGCTTCATTTTTTCCCATTTGCTTTCAAAACGACATTTGAGTCAGACCTCAAAGGAAACTGGGAATCAGAAAAGTTGATACGTTTCTGCTGGGAAAGTTCAAACCACAAATGTAACTAAATCTAAAGAACAAATAAATGAACTGAATGATGGTCTGTTCAGATTAAAGGAGGAATTATTGATGCCTGGAGGCAGATCGGAGCTGATGGACCCCTGGCGTAATTCTCCAGGGGCCCCGCTGACCTTTGGGCCCCGCTGACCTTTGGGCCCCGCTGACCTTTGGGCCCCGCTGACCTTTGGGCCCCGCTGACCTTTGGGCCGGCCCTGGACGGTCCGTCCACCAGATGAACCAACATGTGTCCAACACTAACAGCTCAGAGATGAACGGCGGTTTGTTCGGACTCCCTCAGCGGATGAAACTGATGAACTCTGAACTCTGAGTCTCTGGCTGAACTCCTATTGGCTGATTTCCTGCTGTGATGTCACAGAAACAACACAGCTGAGCTGGGAGTGATCCTGATTGGCTGCCGGCTGGCTGAGGGGCCGTCCCATTGGTCGGAGCCTCATGGGGAACGCTCCACATCTGGACTCAGACGTAATGACTTTTCTTATTTATTCTTTTCTTTCTTTCCATCTCCATCCCTCCTTCTATCATTTATCTTCATCCTCTGTTTTCTTCAGGCTTTCCGTCTATTTTCACTCTTTCATTCTTTTCCTTCCAGTCGGTTTCATCCCTTCTTCCTGTTTCTCTTTCCTCATCTGCATCTCCATCCGTCCTCCCACTCTCCTCCCAGGTGTCTCTCTTCTCTCCCACTCGTTTATTCCCATCTCTACACTGAAGATTCCCAGACATCCTTATTGTCCTTCTCTCCTCAACATCCGTCTGATTTCATTCCTCAGTTCTCCTTTTCTCAGAGTCTCTTCTTCAAACCGTTAAGATCTCGTTCAGTTGTTCCAGAGGAATCGGCTCATACAGGCTGAATACAGGCGTTCGGTCCAGTTTGTGTTGATTTCACATGGTTCTTTACAGAACCAGACCAGAACCTGGCCAGAACAATCAAAACATGACAGGAAGAGAAAGATGAGCTCAGAAACGTCTGAGCAGAGCTCAGTTCCTCCCTGCACCTGCATGGCAAACCAAACTAGTGCACAAATATTAATTATTATTATTATGGTTTTTCTTTTGTGGATATTTCTAAAATAACTGAAACATAAATAAATAAAAATGAATAAAAAAATCATCATTTTAAAAATGTGCCAAGAGCAAATGTGGTGAAAAACTAAAATATTCTGAAAGATGATAAATCTGATCATGTAAATCCACAAAGCAGCAGTCAGGGAACAAAATGCCATAAATGACTTCATGTTTTCATCTCTGGATGCAAAACAACAAAAGCAACAGAACATTTTAACGAGCCGTCAGCTTCCAGTGTCAGATTTCCAGGCCATTGTTAAAATACTGAGGATGGTTCTGCACAGACTGAGTCACATGGAAGCAACTAAAACTTCGTTCCTTCCTGTTTTCTATATTTGCTGGTTTTAGTCCCTACTGTGTGATTTTTCCAAAACTAAAGTGTAGTCATTGTTCTGTGAGTGGCTGTAAATACCGTAAAGTCTCTGGTTTTAGTAGGAAACTCAGTGGAAGGTAAACGTGATGACAAACAGTTTGTTTGCTCAGGAACAGGTCGGTCCTGTCTGCGTCTCCAGCAGCTCCACTGAAACCCGACAGGCTGAGAGTTACAGACAGAACCGACTGACAGAGAAACATTCATGTCACAAACTGAACACTTTGACTTCATGTTCATGTTCAGCTCCATTAGTGCAAAAACACAAAACCTTAACAAGTGTTTTGTCTAGTTACACATAATGCAGAGGATCATTAAAGCATTTCTAGACGATATGATATTGTGATACAACACAGTTGACCTGCAGCTGCTCCCTGTTTTATCCATTTTAATGTAATTATGCACAGTTATAAAAACTATGGAGCTGAAACAGGAAACATCACTGGAACATCCCAGAGCACAGCCCAACATTTCATCTGATATGGAAATATGAGATCTTGACGGTTTTCTATTCGTCAGCTGATCTTCATACAGTTTTTATGTCTGTGCTGCAAAATGTAATTTTTAAACTCCTTCCTCTTTTCTAAAGCCATAAAAGTCCAAATTTTCCATGAAAAGAGCAGAACTGAGGCAGACGGACCAAAACGCGTCACATGTTGGTTTAACGAACTCCGTTCCGTTATCACATGAATCTCTGCTTGTTTTACTTGCTGCCGTCAGATTAGTGGAAATGAATGTTCCTGAAACTCAGCAGATCCCAATCACAGCGCTGGCCAATCAGAGGGAAGATGGTTCAGCCTTCTGCTCAAAACACACAGGAGAGATAAGAATCTCACACACACACACACACACACATCTGCAACCTGCAGCACATTGTCTCTCATTCCAACAGACTCGTGTTTGTCGGGACGATTGGATTATCAGTAATCGACCAGCTGATGATCCTCAACACTCTTTCTGTGTTCAGCCTGAACTGAGCCTCCCTGTTTGTGACACACTGAGCTGCTCAACCCATGAACCCAAACTAGTCAACAAGACCTGAACATGTTGACCCAAAGCCAGACTTTAGACCCAGAAACAAGTTTAGGTCCAAACAGGTTCTGTCCAGGAACAGATGCTGGTTCTGGAAGGTTGCAGTCTGGAGATCGTAGCTTTTCTCAGCTCCTTTCCTGAAGGATTTTAACCTTCAACTCCACGACGGCGTTTCATTCCTCATCTGTTTCTAAACCGTTGATTCCAGAACAACGATGGATTCTCTCAGTGAAACTGCTGAGTGTGGATCTGAGGAGGTCGGAGTACCAGGA
>CAEFZX010027611.1:0-17013 GCA_903066825.1 Alfaro cultratus | reverse complement strand
CAGCATTGCTCATGTACACATATGATAGCACTTATGCTTTCACTCTTTTTTTGCTGATGTTTGAAGTTTAAATTTTGTTTTTTTTGGCAAATCTATATCCTGGAGATCCAGGTCCTGAATGATAGTGTGTTGGTCCCCCTTTTCCTACCAAAACAGCCCTGCTCTGTCAAGTCATGGACATCCCTCATCTGTATTGAAAACAGTTTGTTTGTTATGTTGGGTATAGAAGCAGGGTCAAAGTACTGACAAGAGCTTGGAAGCAGCATAGTGAATTGAGGAATTTGAAAAGGGGGTATTATGTAAAATTGACTTTTTTTTAGCTTTATATAATGTCATTCCCTCATCAAACACACACTCAGCGTCTTGCTTTGACTTATTCATGAAAGTCTGAGGAATCCTTGAAAATCCCATGGAAACTATTTGGAGGTGTCTTAACGTCTGCTGATACAATGCAATGCCTATTTAACAGCTTCGGTCCCCAGCTGAGCTTCTGCCTCACAGAGCAGCCATTCCCCACATCTTCACCACACTGCCCCTCCAGACTAGTGACAGCAGCAATCTGCAAACATCTGGTGGAATTACATGTCTGCTGAGCTTGACATACAAGCTGCAGTGCTCCTAAGAATGATTGTTGTGATGAGTGTCTTGAAGACCGATTTCATGGTGTCATATGGCTATTATGCAAAGACAAATTTCTTTTAAAGAAGCAGCATCATGTATTTTCCAGGCACATAACTACTTGATTTTATAGCAGAATCAAGTAGTTATGTTACTTTCAGTCATTATAAAAATGCTGTACAAATCAAACAAAGTTTAAAAGATATTTGATTTAGCAATTGAAATTGTCCTCTTAACATCTGCTGAAGGCACAGATGTTAATTCGCCTTCAGGACATTAACATCTGTGCTGAAAGCGGATTGATTTCAAGTGGATCCGTGTTGGACTGAGAAGGACTTACTGGATCAATAATGTGTCTTTTTTTTTCATTCAGCTGACTAGCAGAACATATCACAGCATCATTTCATTTATAGTATCACTTGAGCTTATTACAATGTTTCTAAATAGATTGCACTACAGATTAGCACACTGCCAAAGCAATTGTTATTCAACTAACAAAAAACTAATTCCTTATATTTCAGGATTGCTGTGAATGCAGCTATGTGACCTGCATCTGGTCAAAAGCTCAGCTGAAGCTTTTCAGAAATTTACTGGCAGTTGCACTGATTGTGACTGTTTTTTCTTTAAGCATCAGTGTGCTCACTTTAAGAGCACAACAGTGAAACTGTTTAAAGGTTTAACGCTGCAATGTGGGAGCAATTTTGTGTTCTGCTTCGGTAAGAATCTGAAGCCTGTTTCTTTCAGCAAAGCCGTAAATGTTGGTGGCTGTCTGAAAGGTGTATTTCATGGCCAGTTTGGCAGCAGGAAGTGTCTTTGGTTGGGGTGTTTGTCTAAACAACTCGTAATGGTTTTAGCCTGAGGTGACTCTTTCTGACACACGCACACACACACGCACACACAGAGAAAAGCTAGGTTGCTATTTCCAGCATTCATGTTCTATGTATAAAATAACATGTAAGCATGGCTGTGTGCTGTGAAGCACATTTCTAATACAAATGTTTTGAGGCTAGCAGATCTGTAAGGCCTGTTACAGATACCAATTTTCTTTTGTCATATTTCACTTAAAGCTGTCTTGACATGTTTTGTTCTAAAAATTCTACTGTGTGCTTGTTTTCTGCTGAAAGATTGTTTTGACAGATTAAATTTATTTCCCTAAGCGATTAGTTTGGCACATGCCAGATACTTAAATTTTAATCTGACTGTTTTACAAGCTTCACAGAGGGAAGCGTGTAATGTTTTAAGGTTTTCTGGTACATAGCGAACCAACACTAGCAGATAACTTTGCTTCTTACATCGTGACTGACTCCAGATTTGGGAATCTTGATTTCTGAACCCAATCTGATTTATTTATAAACCATATTCAAAGCAACAAATGGTTAACCAAAGTTATGTATTTTAGGAGAATAATTGAAAAATAGAAATTAAAGTGGAAACAGACAAAAGCAATGTTAGGCAATACAACTTACGGAAAAGAACAATGTCTCATGCTGTGTCAAATTCCATGTAAATAAGATGAGTTTTAAACAAAAAATAAAAGACAAAAGTGAAGGAGCCTGCCTTGTTCCATAACTTCAAGGCTGCAGCTGCCAAAACCTGGTCACCTTCGAACTTTGGAAAAGTCAAGAGCAGCTGGTCCGCTCACCTTGGAGTCTGTGAAGGACTCCAAGGTCCTTGTATAAAAAGATTATTTTGAAATCAGTTTTGTAGCACACAGGGAGCCAATGAAGAGCAGGCATCTCAGGAATGATGGGCAGCTGCATTTTAGACAAGCTGAATTGGAGAGAGAGTTCAGCCAGTCTGACCCAGAAATATAGTGCATTACAATAATCAAGGCAGGCAATAATAATCTTTTCAAAATCATGCCTGGACAAAATGATTTTGATTTGGCCAATTTGTTGCAGATGGGAAAGCTTTTTTTCTACAGATTTGAGTGGCAGTGGACTTCAAATGTGGAGTCAAAGAGTTAAAATTTTCATGCTGGGTGTCACAAAGGCCATGTGGGATAAATAATATGAACTGTCGTTTCATCATAGAAGCTCAAAAACTGAAAGTTTAACAAAGTGAGAATATATTTTTCAAAGGAATGTAGACTTGACAATCATCAGCGTTACAATAAAATTAATATCCAAAATTGCTCAAATGGTACCCAATGTCCCAGTCTATACATTAGTATTGACTGGGACTAGCTATAGACTGGGCTATACTAGCGTATTGCCTGGTCTATACACTAGTATAGACTGGGCACAACACAAACTCATTTAAAAGACTGACAGAAATCAATTTCTTTCAGATACCACTATCCACTGTTTCAAAGGCAACTGTGTTGTCTAAAAGTAATTATCAGCATCAGTTGCTAAAAATATATCATTAAAATTCTTGAAAGAGCAGATCCAATGTTTTCAAGCTTTTTAAAACCAGAATGAACCTTCTCAAGAATGCAATTTCTCTTTAAAATTTGATGAAATTTTCTCCAGTATTTTTAAAAGGAGGAAGTTTGGAGATTGGTCTAAAATTTGAAAAGAAATGTTCAAATTGACTGTCTTTTTTTAAGTCAGTCTGCAGTATGCTTTGAACCCCAAATGCATCACTTGTGGCAATACTGCTACAAACATCTAGGACAAAATGTCCTATGGTTATAAAAGCGTCTTTGCATTAGCGTAGGGAATAAATAGAAAATAAAAAAATTACTTTCTTCTGAGAGAGGACTCTGGATCTATGATTAAAACAATTTAATCAAAATGTTTTCTTGTACTAATAATACTAGTCATTTTAAAAATACTATTATAGTCTTTTTCCCAGTTTCTTTTTTTCTAGCAGACTTTTCAAAGCTATTTGAGAGCAATATTTCATAACATATTCAAGCATTATTTGCACCCTGTTGATTCTGGAACCTAATTATATGAAAATGTGGGAAAGTTTCAATAAAATAAAACAAAACAAGAAGTTTATCCATGTTCAAGTATCGTAAATATTTAATTCCTTTTATCCTAAAAAACAAACTCAAAAATGTGACAATACCAGCTCATGCCCTGGATATGGCTAAGTGATTCAGTTCAATTAGTGAAATAAAGAAACTTTCTTAATCTTTTGAGATTCAAATGACATGTACAGGTTGTTATCTGAATCCGTCACAATTTTCAGATTCTACCGCTGTCCGAATGGGGATCAGCGAGCTTACAGAGCACATGCAGACATCAAATTGAAAGGATGATCTGAAGTTATGTCTAGACATAACATAACTTAGCAAAGCGTGAATTTTAGATTGTATTTTCAGCCACATGCCGAAGCTACAGTAACACACTTTGACAGGCATAAAATAAAAACCACAAGGGAGTGTCAAGAGTGACTACTTTATTCATGAGAGCACAGAGAAGCACTGTAGGCATTTCTCTCTTTCGTGTTTCTCTTCATGTACTCTGCTTTTTTAAATAATTTAAAGGATTTCTTAATATACTGAACATAGAAGACATCTCCCATAAAATATTATGAAAGTTGTGATAGTTAGCTATTTTTGGATTTCACTTTTCTTACCTTGAAAAGTTGTGAATTACACATTCTTTAACCTAATTTCTGGGGTTATTCTTTGTCCCATCACTTCCCTTCCCTTTTCTCCACTCAGGTATTCTGTTCTTCACAATGGGAATCACAAAGAGCAGAATAAGAAGTCTCTGCACACAAACATCGGCTCCCGCGAGTCCTGCTTGTGACAAACAGCAACCCCACAGTCACAACTCCAACGGCCTTGGCTCTCACAGTATCAATGCAGTCCTGAAAGGAACGCAGCAGCCTTCGCACACCCAGAGTGGGAGTACAGCTCGGATCCCAGGAAGGACTGTAGGGATCCAGAGAATGAGCGAGGCACTGCCACTGAATTTACAGCTCAGTCAAAACTTAACCCAAGTTTCTCTGAGGTCTCTTCGTGTGCAGGGTGCTTGAAACCAGCTTAACGTTCTCTAATGCTGGGTAATGTGTTAGTGTTCTGATCTGCAGGACTGCAGAGCCTGAGCTGGCCCAATCACACTCTGTGTTCATCTTGTAATGTGCAGAACCAGCAGCTGTGGTGTCGTGTGTGGGAGAAATTCTCAGCTGACGTTGATATTTACTGTGCTGGAGAGTTGTAGAGGTGAACTACATTGCCAAAGTGATTTTCATACACATACATTGGACTCGTTTCTGATTATTTTATGATGCTCCCTGTTGTTTTCTAGTGGCATAAAAACTTTACTTTAGATTTTTAAAGGTTGTTCTTTGGTATTTGGCCATGTAGGTTGGGAGAAATGAGCTTCAGAAGCAAGAAGAGATAAGCCCAGAACATTTTTTTGTCTTTGCTGAACATCACATGGGTTTTCCTTTCCGGGAACAAAACAGTTTTTCTCTGAGGTCAAAGCTTCCTAGCTCTGTTAAATCATCACCGAGATAAAAGGAAAACAGGGTTTCCAAGGCTGAATTAAGTCCTTGATCTAAACTATCCAAGTGCATTATCATAAAGACTGCTAGCACTCCTGAGTTTATCACTCCCCACTCTCATCTGAATGTTTTAAGTTTCACTGCAAAAAGTTAAGAGGACCATGACCTATGGAAGCTGCTCATGAATGATTAAACAGATTTCTGAACGATGTTAAAGCACTGTGTGCTTGTTCTTGTTTTGTGATTATATTTCAAGTTTTTTTTTGTTTGTTTTTTTGTTTGCTGGTTTGTGCATCTCTTGAGATGCTTTCAAGTGGATTTTAGGTGTGTGCATACACCTCCTATAATGTGATTTATATGTATGTATGAGATTTGTTTTTTTTTTTCATCATCCAACAATGCTTTGCTCCTTCTAGACACACCATGTACTCCCCTGGATCTGTGCTCACCTTGGAGGTTAAGATAAAGAATGTACTGGAGGACTTTCAGTGTATTTTATTCAAGGAAACGTAACACTAAAGCAAAAATGTTTTCTTGTACTCATAATACAAAGTTGTCCTTTTTTAAACACAGTTGTGGTCTTTTTTTTTCTTGTCATTTCCTTACATGCTTCACCTCTTAGTCAAAGTTTCTGGGACAGTGGGTTTAACAGGCCATTCATAGTTATAAGAAAGCGACATGTCATAAGAAACAACAGGCACCATTTGCACACTAGAGTTTCTGCTGCTTAATTGCATGAAAGACATTCTGGGGTAGTTTCTTGATTTCAAAGAATCAAATTAAATGAAACAACTGGAACCTTCTGCACGTTTAAATGTTTTAAAACTTTGATATCAATTGCTATCTATTTGTTCCTTTTTTCACTGGAAGATAATTGTGCAGTACTCTTGCCAAATTAAACATTAGTACATTTGGTTTTGTTACAAGCAGTTAATATGACAATGGAGATCGTGAGTAAATTTCAAACTTATATTTGTAAATTTTAAAAATTATGTATACTTTTTTATGCACTCATTATATTTTTGCTTCATTACATAAAATTCCAAGAAATCTGTTCGATTTGTGATTGCAAAGTGATAAATGGCAAAAAAGTGAAGGGTATCAAATCATTTCAAACATTTAGCCAACCTATTTTCATACATATTTTGAGAAACAATGGAAAAATAGATAGTAAAATGCTTTTCCAGTGGTTACCATGGTGGCATAAATTAGCAATGATTAGGGATATATTACAGAAGATTTCTGAATTTTATGTTAAGGTATCAAAGTATAAAAAGCTTGAAACAAATGCAAAAATCTTCATTTTATATGGAAAAAACCACATTTGAAAACCTTGTATCATGTTCTTTCTTTATTTTGTCAACCTGTTTCATAGAATCCTGATAAAAACACATTGAAATTTAAAGTGTAAAGTGATAGTATTTGTCATTTCAAAGTTCAGGATATACTTGGTCAACAAACATCTTTAAACAAAGGCAGCAAATTTAATTAAACTACCTGACAACATGCAAACAGATGGTGTCATTTTAAAAACAACTTCATGATTTTTTTTTTATTTGTATATGAACAGGACGGAAAAATCCCGATGGCAAATAATGACTATTATGTCTTTTCTATTGGGTCATTTAATGGCAACCCTCTTGAGCAACTGCAGTTTCCATTGCATCTGTCAGTCAGTGCGTGTACGTCTCTGCATTTTTCTCTCATCCTGTGTGGAAAGTCAACAGTCTAAAATTATAAGCTCATGCTTGCCTACCTTAATGAAATTTAGTAAACTAAAGATTTTTATTGAAGACAATTTGTAGACGCAATAGACACATCACGAGATGGAGATCCGGTCAGGCCAGAGAACATGTGAAAGATTCAAAGGGGTCATCCTGCAACTTGAAGCTAACAGGAATTGAGAAGACAGTGTTACTCTAAATGGAAACACGTTCAGGTGAAAAGACTTCATTTTTATCACTACTTCAAAGAGTTTTCATCCACCGAGGAGATCTGTGAAATCCATTTTGAGTCTTCAAAGCCTTTGCTTCATTAGAGATAATTCTTTGAGCTTAAGGTTTTCATGTGATGATGACCTGGAGGTGAGTGGTGTTCAACCAAGAAAGTCTGAGAGTTTTCTTCCTGGAAAGATAAAATTTGGTACATCTCCCCAGATTCTTGGCTGGCTTTCCAAAGCCATCTAAGGAACTAAATCCCTCCTTTATTTCCATTTGTTGAGCAGAACAATCCCCTTAAATCCTGTTAAAAAGAACAGCAGAACTTTATGTTGTTCTGCTTGTAAAAATCCATCAAAAGCTCTATTAATATCCCTCCTTAGTAAAATTTGTAGAGAATCCAGTTTCTTACAGTTCTATCATTTACTACCTAACTGATAGAGAGCAGGGATGTTTTTTTGGTGGGGGGGGGTTTGGCTCCAGTATGTTTTTATCACCTTCAGCTAGTTCTAGCATGACCTGTATCGGTCTCTAAAATGTTGATCAAAACTAACACAGTTTTTTATTATTAGAGAAATTAGACGCATTATTAGACCCTCAGATATAATTGGAAATAATTTAAAATGTACTGCTAACAAGTTCTCTAACATTAATTTAATTTGAAAAGCCAGTAAGTGTAATAATTTACTATTACTGTCAATCAATTATACATCTTTTATGTTATTTTATTTACAAAGTAAGATAAAGCTTGATAGTCATTGTTTTATCAACATCCACAGAATTTTTTTTTTTTTTCAAAGAATTTATTTTAATCTAAGACATTTGATAATAAATGTACCCTATTTCATGGAGCTGAAATGTGTAGTACTTTATTCTGTTGCTATTTGACAATTCAAGTAATTAAAGACTAAGGAGGTGCTGATAAGCCTGATGTTGACTGTCTTTGTGGGTTCAACAACACTGTTGGAATCAGACATACCTCGCTGATGAAAATGTCATTATCAGACTTATTTCACCTGAGGAGACTAAGGCAAGATCCTTCTCTCAGTTTTCACTTTTCTGCAACACACCATCTCAGAAAGATTAAATCACCAGGTCTGCAAGGAAATCTCGTAAAGATAACGCACATGAAGGACAACTTCTTAACAGAGATGCCTAACGGTAATGGATGAAAGGAAAACATGTTACACTCCATTTCACAACTCTCTGAGAGAAAAATCTCATGCATTCTCAAAATAATTCAAACACATCTTGTACTCTTGTGCCGAAAATACCTTGGTTTTACAATGCAAAAATTATAATTGCCTTATACTGGGTACCTGTTTGTATGCCTACTAGCTCTTCATGAACTTAAAAGATTAGCACTGCAGATCCTATTAAAGCAAAAGGCCAAATTTTATTTTATTTTTTCCTGGAGAATGAGTCATGACTTCATGTTGTGATTTCAGTGATGACTCAGTTGTGACTTTCTGATCACAAAGATGTGCTGCACTCCCTGCGGTTCTTCTCTTGAACAGCAAAAATCACTGCTAATCAATTACTCTAGTATGCACCAGAAATGGCTTCAAGGAGGAATCTGCACAACCTACAGATTTGGTTTGTTTTTGTTTGTGCTTTACAGATACAGAATAAATGGAAATAATAATTTCTACAATACTAAATCCACAAACTTGTTTTAAAACAGAAATCCAAATTAGTAAGCAGAAAAATAATTCAACAAATCATAGTTGCCTTTGGGCGTGCTGTGGTGGCGCAGGGGTATAGCACGCCCCATGTTTGGAGGCCCTAGTTCTCGACGCGGATGTCATGGGTTCGGCTCCCGGTCCTGAAGACCCTTGCTGCATGTCTTCCTCACCCTCTTTCCTGTCTGCCTACTGTCACAAAAAAATACTAACACTGCAAAAACTCTTCAGAGAAAAAATAAAAAATCATAGTTGCCAAATAAAGAGAGTTTAGATTTTAATTTATATTCCATCATATCCAGACACATTGCTGGTGAAAAGTTCACATACCCTCAGGTCAATTAATAATTTAGAGACCTTATTTTGTGGAATAGGATAATATATAATGCAATTAAAAAGAAAGTGGTGTACAGGTTTGAATTTAGAGTTGAAGTAGAGAAAAGTACATATAATACTGTATATAGATCCACCTCACTAATATATGATTAAATGTCCCTTAGCAAGTTACAGAGGAACTGTATCGCTTTAACTCAACTTCAGGCCATATAGCTGAAGTGATTAATGTAAAATTATTTCATGGATTGTTTCTTTTTACAAACGTACATTTGCTACTATAATCTATAATCTTTGACATGAACATATTATATATAAGGCATCAACACACTATAATCCATTAATATCACAAGTTGACAATCAGGCGCATCCTTTCACATTAAAGTTTGCACAGATAACTTTCCTTATACATGTAACTAACACTCGAGTCTCAGACTAGGAATCCAAGTTTAATGCAAAAGTCTGTAGACCACAAGTCTAATTCGAACCTGAAGTCTTTTCACGTTGTAACTTAAGTGTAACTCAGGTCTGAGTCTCAAACTCAAGTTCTTACTGGTTCAAAGATTTGCACATAAAGGCTTCATAATAACTCATTAATATAATCAGGTGTGTTCAACCAAGGAAAGATGCAGGATTCTGACACTTGAGTAATTGCACCTCTGCTTTAAGTTGAGGAAGCACAAAATAACTCAGAGTCTTCAGGATTTGGAGTCCAAACTAACAGACCAGGAATTACACACCTGGCTCTGGGAATTTACAGATAGTCAGGGGTAAAATCAGGCAAAACTGATATGTGTCCTCAGCTGAACAGGAACATCAGAGAGGAACAGGTGAGTGTAAGTAACTGAACGTGCTGCATCTGTGAAAACAGAATAGAATAACACAAAGGAGTAACAATGTCTGTGGTTTTATTTACATTATTGTACTTGTTTATTTCCTCTTAACAAACAAACTCCGTTGGCTTTACTCTGTCATAAAAAAAAAGAAAAGAAAACATCATGCACATTAGTTAAGTAGAGTAGCAGACGCAGTGACAAGATCATGAGAGAGTAAAGACAGGGAAGCAGCATAATCCACACATAAGATGAATTCAGTTAGGAAGATCAAGTCGTTCTTGATGAGGGTTTAAATTAGATACAGATTATGGACATCTTTCTATAGAAGCCAGACACTCAATGGTAAAGAAAAAAAAACACATTTTGGTACAGACAGGTTCAGCTGGAGAATGACTCCTTCACACTGATTCAAGACCATGTAAATTTTATTTCAAAACCATTTTAATTGAAATCTACAAATAAATTCATTTCACATTTTCCACCATTTACAATTTGTGGAGGATTAAATTATATCCCCCCAGCATTAGAAGCTGAGGTTCTTTTTGGTAACCCTTCTGATTATTCAGTGCTGCTGGATTTATTCACCTATTCTTTTCTGTCATTTCTGACCACAGAAAACTTACTCTACAACACACTTTACTGTGCACGTTTAGACTTTGAGAAAACCTTTAGCAAAATCTTCATTCTTTGTGTCTAAGTTAAAAAAAATCTACAGGTCAAACTATGTCAGGTGGAAATTGCAAGGTAAACTGCAGCTTTGTTTTGATAAATTCTTTAAGGAAAAGCAAAAAGAGTAAAAGAATGGTCAAAGCAAAACGTGTAATGCAAATAGTTAGCAGATGGTTTTTCACACTAATATTTAAAAAAATATATATATATATATGTATATATATATATAGAATTCCACCCGCAGCAGACCGAGGACATCAGTTAGGTATCTGTAGCCGCACAGAAGATGGAGGAGGACAGCACAGCAGTCAGTAAGAATGAGTGAAACGGGCAGAAACAGTTTAGTCTACCTTCGATATACAAGAGGAAATGATTCCCATCGCTGTGCTCCAAACAATTGAGTTTTCACAACAGAGCCAAAGAAGACGAAAGCAATTCCTTATGTGAGAACTTGGTATTCAATTAGCAATAACTTATGATGGATTCCCTCTCAGACAGATAGACTGTGAAGGAGGAGAGCAACCTGTGGGAATTCTCACCTGTTTATATTACTGGAGTAGCGCAGTAAAAAGCACATTTCAGAAGGCTAACAATGAGTGTGGAGACGGATAGGTGGAAAAGATCAGCAATAGAAGAGGTAGCTTAAATTAAATGATTATTAACTGATTAACTGATTTTTGAATTCCAACTAACTCTCTCTGATTTTCTTTTTTTACATTTTAGATGTGAATAAAAATAAAATTACATTTAAAAAGAAGTGACATGCATTTTTTTTAGTATTTGATAGGATTGCCTACATGATTTTTTAATTGTTTGCATGCTAAAGCTGAAGACAAAAGAGAAGATTCTTATTTTACAAATCTGTAAAATAGAATGTCAACACATAGTAACTCTGTTTCAACTTTGTTCTCAAATTGGTAAAGTACAAGATCTGTTCTCAAGTGAAATAATCTAAAACATAACTTTCAAATGGCTCAAACTTTAGCTATGTTACTGTAGACTTAAATAATAATCACACGAGATCACGCAGAATGTGGCCGGCATTACATCTGATCCGGCGATATTACAGCTATTTAAAAATGAACATTTAAAATTTGTTTTATTGTATTCAGTAGCTCATTTCTAAGATACAGCAACTTAGCTTTCTAATGTCTTTAGAAACCTGAAAAGGAAAATTATTTTAGCACTCATAGTGAATTAATTGGAGAGGCAATCTTGATTTTCTACTCTTTAAATTGCCATCTAAACTGTCTGACAGACTGACAGTGGGTCATTATTCCTTCATCTGCAAATCATTCCAAGTCTAGCCTAACATTTCAGATGGATTTTCACTCAAGACCATTCACAGCCCACACTGTAATTGCTCTGCTTTGAGGAGGTTGAGAAAAGTTGACAATAGCTTTGGGGGGGGGGAAATGGAGATATGTCTCAATTTTCATGCACGACATTTCCAGTGTGGTGCATGTGATAGGCAGATAAGAAGAGCACAGCCACAAATAATCTTTTCTAATATTATTGTGAGAAATAAAAGAACAAAGCCAGGATTTATTTTGTGAGAAGGTTTTAAAAGTGCCATTCATAGATTAGACGGACTGATGAAACTGGAATTCCTGCAGTAAAATAGAACTGAACATGAATCCTATTGAAATAAAACACTCTCTTTTATCGAAAGTTATAATGTAATTGTTTTTTTCTCCTCAATATGTAAACCTTATACATGCTATAATAGACTGAAAAGAATACATTCTTAATGCAAAATGTATTTCAATGAAAAAGCTATTTTTGTTTCTAAACAAGATGCTTATCTGAAGAGATCTATTTTCTGTTTCTGCTTAAGGCTAACAGAATGGGTGAATGTGCCTTTAACTGAGAGTTGAAAAGAAAAGAGAAGAAATAACAGTTGTTTGTTTCGCTCTGTATTCTGTTGATGACAAGTTCAATCTCACCAAAATGACAAAACTCCTTCCCCTCTAGGAAATAGATGGATTTTGTGAGACCACCCACAGCAGCAAAATACAAGTGGCTCATGCAGGATTTGAGAGACTCTTCATAGACAACTGACTGAGATCTCATCAACTCTCCTGTGTGTTTTCACTGTTTTCATATAAACAAAAAAAAATATACAAAAACAGCACTTCATGTGAAAAAGCTGGTCAGCTGTAGATTTTATTCTATTTACACGAAAGTGATGTGCCTCTTTTCAGTCATTGCATCTGAAGAGAATCATCCGTTCTCCATGCGAAGTTTGTGATGTATGAGGTTGAAAAAGAGTCAGGGAGCTGAATTCATGAAATCCATTTATTAATACCAAAATACAGCTGGTCCATTCTGAGATGCTACCTTTAAGAGCTAACAGCTAACATGGGATTACACAAGGGTTTCCCATTCCCTTTGTCTCTCTGAGCTATGCCCCAAAGAGAGTGTAACCTAGTGTGTCACCTGAATACGTAAAGGTATATTTTCCAGACTTTCTTAAATTTGAAGTGTTGCTTTTATTTTCCAGCAATTTTTTATTTTGAAGTGTTTATTGTCTGAAATACTTTAGATTTTAATTGGCAAGTATGGGTATTGAACACATGACCGTACCATTATCAGCAGGATGCTATTACCAGCTGAGCTACCCTATCTTACATAATGATGTGTTTTCATCAATTTCAGAAAAACTTACATGATCTTAACACCATGAAGATTTAAGAAAAGTTCTTATGTCTTATTGTTATTGAAAATCAATAATGGTTTAATTTAAAGAGTTCTGCTATTATGAAGAGTTGATATCTTTAAAAACTTCAGGTTTTAATTGGCCAGTATGGGGTTTGAACCCATGACCTTGGCGTTATTAGCACCACGCTCTAACCAGCTGAGCTAATCGGCCTTACATAGTGTTTGGTTTTCAGTGATTTAAGAAAAACTTACATGATCTTAATACCATGAAGATTTAAGAAAAGTTCTTATGTCCTATTGTTTTTGAAAATCAATATTTAAAGAGTTTTGCTATTATGAAGAGTTGATATCTTTAAAAAACATTACATTTCAATTGGCCAGTATGGGGTTTGAACCCATGACCTTGGCGTTATTAGCACCACGCTCTAACCAGCTGAGCTAACCGGCCTTACATAGTGTTTGGTTTTCATCGATTTAAGAAAAACTTACATGATCTTAATAACATGAAGATTTAAGAAAAGTTCTTATGTCCCAGCGTTTTTGAAAATCAATAATGGTTTAATTTAAAAAGTTCTGCTATAATGAAGAGTTGATATCTTTAAAAAACATTATGTTTCAATTGGCCAGTATGGGGTTTGAACCCATGACCTTGGCGTTATTAGCACCACACTCTAACCAGCTGAGCTAACCGGCCTTACATACTGTTTGGTTTTCATCGATTTTAGGAAAACGTCCATGATCTTACTGCAATGACGCTTTAGGAATAGTGCTCATGTTCTAATCTTTTTCTAAATTAACATGCGTAAAGGTGTATATCCCAGCCATTTTCTATTTTGAATTGTTGCTTTTATTTTCCAGCATTTTTTTTTTTGAACTGTTGATTTTATATTCCTTCAATTTATTAGTGTTTTCTGTATTTTAAAGTATTTTTTTTATTTTGTAGCGTTCATTTTATTTTCAACCCTTTTATTTTTATATATTAAAAATATAATAATCACTTTTGAAGTGTTTATTGTATTTTCCAGGCATTTTTTAATTTGTTCTGTTCATTTTAGTTTCAACCCTATAATTATTTTTGAATTGTCGATATTATTCTTCAGAATTTTTTTATTTTGAAGTGTTGATTTTATTTTTGAGCCATTTTTATTTTGAAGTATTTATTTTATTTTTGAGCCATTTTTTTATTATTATTTTGAAGTGTTGATTTCATTTGTGTGAAAGACTTTAGCTTTCATTTGGTTAGTATGGGTATTGAACCCATGACCTCGTCGTGATTAGCACCATGCCCTGACCAGCTGAGCTGGTCAGAGCATGATGAGTTTTCATGCATTTAAGAAAATATTACATGATCTTGCCACAATGAAGATATGAGAAAAGTGTTCATATTCTAATGTTTTTCAAAATCAATATTATTGTATTTTCCAGCCATTTTTATTTTGCCCTGTTCATTTTATTTTAACCCTTTTATTATTTTGAAATTTTGATTTTATTTTTCAGAATTTTTTTTATTTTGAAATGTTAATTTTATCACACAGCCTTTTTATTTTGAAGTGTTGATTTTTTCCCCATCCACTTATTTAGTGTTTATTGTATTTTCCAGCCATTTTTTTATTTTGTAGTGTTTATTTTATTCAACCCTTTTTTGTACACCACATACTAACCCCCTGAGCTAAAGAGCCTTACACAATATTGAGTTGACAGTAATTTACAAAAATCTTACATGATCTTAACACAATAAAGATTTATGAAAAGTACTTACTGATGACCACCTTTATGCATTCTGGCTCTGTCCACCAAAACAAAACTTCTGGAAAGAAACAATCACCAAAATGTCTCAAATCTCTGGCCACAACATTCCACTATCCCCTTCCAAACTGAACATAAACTCCAAACAGACCCATACCCTGCTGCTGTTCAACTACAAGTCTGGAATTTGACCAAGCCACTTTATCACATCAATATGCTTTGATTTATTTTGGTTCTGGCTGTATGTCAATTATTGCTGTCCTGTTTAAAGATGTAGCACAACTCCGATCACAGTCTTTAAAAGCCTCTAATGGTATTCCTTCCAGAGCTTCCCCAGTCTTTTGCCCATCCATCTGCCCCTCTTCTCTCAACAGTTCCACTGTCCCTAATGAGAAAAAAAGAATATCTAATGCAGTAATGTATTCAGGGTGATATATAGTTTTGAATTCCTACTACACAGAGATTTCTGTAGTGTCCTTCGTAGTTAGAAACAAGAGTCTGAATATCTGCTATTAAAAGTTTTACTGTTTTTATAACTCATGACAAACCAATAATTTATTAGACTAAGTTAGTTAATGAACATTATGTTTTGAAATTAAATATTGCAAAAAAAAAGATACAGTACATACAGTAAATGTCTTACTAACATGCTGCAGGTTTTGGTATGTTTATTAGGAGCTTTTAATCATAACTGTCTAAATATGTTTTTACTTAGCATCTTTCAAGTGATGGGACGAATTTTCCAAAGAGTTCAGCTTCACCAGATATTCAATTTCTTTCTGGTTGAATCTAAACATTTATTTTCAGCGTCTGTTGGTTCAGGCTAAGTAATTATGTTAAATAATGATGGCTGAAGAAGGTTTTCATGTGTGTAGATGGTGTTGGAGTGCTGTAGGATCTTGGTGTGTGTGTCTTTTGCTTGGCTGAATATGTGTTTGAGGTTTTATGGAAAACACCATCTGCAGCAAGTAGAAAACACAGCATCAGCAGGTGTAATACATCACAATGATTTCTTTCTCAGCAGGAAAAGATGATCCAGGAATGTGAGAGAAAATCTTGATTTGCAATTCCTTATTTTTATACATCTTCTCTACATGTGCTTTCTTGATTTCTTCCTTGTGTTCCTGATGTTAAAATTTCTATTTTAAGGAGCATCTCCATGGCTCTGGCTCTTGATAAATTCGTGTGATAAATTTCACTTTCTTCCTTGAAATCTCATTTAGGTTGACCTTTTTCATACGTCTTAGTGCGCTGACATTTTGCTGACTCATTCCAAAAAGTCTGTGGAGGAAACAATGAGGGTTTTTAGCATCAGTTTCAAACTTATTTGTAGAATTAAACTTCCAAGGCAGCAACCAAGAAATGACTAAAACAAGCCGCCATGGATGCTGCAAACCCACTGCCGCTCTATAATTAAAAAGCTTTTAACTGAATCTGTTTGCTAGTGTTATAATAGCATTGCAATGAAAATAGAAAAATACCACTATTTAGGCTAGGTTAGTAAACATTGTTTTTAACAACGTCACTGGTGCTCAACAATTTTAAAACAATGAAATAAATATTAATGAAGTATTTTTTTAATTTTTTTATTAGAGACATTGTATTATCAATTACAGACAATGACTCCACTTCTTCATATTGGGGAAACGAGAACATGTCGATGAAATGAAGCAGATATTTGTAAAGCTCCATATAGAAATAGAAAATGGTGTAGGTTTATGTTTCCAACATGCAAAGTGAGCAGAAGAATTAGAGCAAAGCCTCCCCAGATGCAATTTGCTTTGAGGATTTCGGTCTGTATTTATCAGGTGTGCAAGTAAATATGGCAGGTGCCATAAAAATGCTTTCATGTCCTTTATGATGTCATTTTCTTTGATAACTTCATACCTATCATTCAAAATTATGTGTCATAAATGAAATCTTGTCGAAAGCTACGGAGCCCCCTACGGGACATGGGGAATTTTTTTTTGCGTTCCCTCGCAAAACTTTTGCGTTCCCTCGCAAAACTATTGTTCCCTCGCAATACTGTACTGATCAGTTATGCGGCATAATTGAATACTGTAAGCCTTTCTTACGGTGGCCGCCGTACTTTCTGCTTTAATATAAGGTTATGTGAGGTTTTTC